>AWUE01020322.1:0-68359 GCA_001974825.2 Corchorus olitorius | reverse complement strand
CCGCCCCCTTCTCTTCTCATCCATAAGATAAGTTTTTCTTCTTATTCTTTGGATGCTCACTCAATTTATGAGTGAGTAATCCTTTTCTTAACTCCAATGTAGAATTTAATTGATCTCTTGACATATATATTGGTGAGATTTTGTGCTTATATATGATAATTGTTAGAGTATTCTTTTGATCTCTGTTTTAATTCTATGTTGCTTGTTTTGATTGATTGAGCCGGCACTTTCATGATAAATTAAGTTAGCATTAGCTAGACCAAGTCGCGGATTGACGTTCAGGCTTGGTTGTTTGTAGTAATTGGGGGAGGACGGAAGTCCCTTCCAAGGGAGATAAGGAACTTTGAGTGAGAAATTGCTCTTTGTGCTTGTATAAATTACTAGTTCTTAATGCTTTGATCCCTAGCAAATCTTTAAGGCTTTGCGGCTAATTGATTAGTTAGGAGGAAAAAGGGGTAATTTAAGCTCTTGCGAGTAATCTTACCTAATTAAGGTGATTTAGGATTTAATTCCGACAAGCTATTCTTTGTTTTCATAATTATTAGATATCAATGATCCATGTAATAATTGTCAAGAGGGATATTAATTCTATGTTGGAGGTTTTTATCGATTGTTTTCTTAATTATTCACTGCTTTCTTGTTAATTGTTTTCTTTAATTTTCTTGATTATTTTCTTGATTGATTTTAATTACTAGTTTGATTAGGTTTAATTTCACTGTCAAAATTCTATTTAATTTGTTTAATTGTTTTAAGAAAAAGATTAATAACCTATTTCTTTGTGGGTTTGATCCCTACTTGCCCTATCTGCTTTAGTTAGGAATTTGTTGGGAATTTTATTTTTATGATTTGTTGACGACCGATCAGTAGGCTTTTGCTTAGATGTTTCCACAAGGTGGAATTCCACATACTCTATGTTAGAGCGTGCTTCTCGATTTGAGGCAACATTTAACTAATTTCCAGATGTGTATCATGCTTTTAGATATGAGCTTAGGAATGTAGGACTGCCAACCAAGGAAGACTGGGATAATGCCAAGTCATTGTGTATTTTTTTGAAGAAATTCTACTCTTTGACTGTGAAGGTGTCTGCTTCTAAAATTGTGACAAGTTCCAATTTGCTAGATGAGATATTTACTGTGTGTACTGCTTTGACACAACTGTAAAACAACAAAAGTTCGGCCTGCAGGGTTATGGCAAAGAAGATGAAGGAAAAATATAACAAATATTGGTGCCAAGTGGACAAGACAAACATGCTGGTTTATGTGGCTGTTGTTATGGATCCAAAAAAGAAAATTTTTTCGTGCACTTTTTTATAAAGAAGATGTATGGATGTGAGCAATCTGCTGCTCTTTTAGCTTCTATCAATGAAGCTTTGCTTGATTTGTTTGAAGACTATAGGAAAGGGGCTACTCCATCTGATAAGGGATCCGAACCCCAAAAGACTTCTCAAAATGTGGCTGCTGAGATTGATGATGATGCAATTGATCATGAGGTAGATGACAGTGAGGGTGATGCAATGGCTCAGTTCTACAAGCATCAAATGGAATCTGGTACAGTACAACAGAAGATTGAGTTAGAGATTTATTTGCAAGAAGATAGAGAAAAGGTGAACCAAGTTGCTCTTTTTGATGTGCTGAAGTGGTGGAGATTGAATAGCCCGAGGTTCCCTACCCTTTCATGCCTTGCAAGAGATTTGTTGGTTGTCCCAATGTCGACTGTTGCTTCTGAATCAGCATTCAGCACTGGTGGAAGAGTGCTTGATGTCTATAGAAGTAGTATGAGTTCAAAGTTTGTTCAAGCTCTCGTATGTGCTCAAGATTGGATGAAGAGGTCCTCTGAATTTGACCCAATGGCTGACACTGATAAGCAAGCTGAGTTGGATCAATTGGCTCAAGGTAAGTCTGCATTCTTTAATTTGATTTCAATTTCAGTTGCTTTTTTGTTTTGAATATATCAACTGCTAATTAGATTTCTTTTTGTTTTGAACAGAACTGAAAAATGTCTCTTTGGAACCAATTATTCACAATTGAGAATGGATTGAGCCTTGAGTAGTCTAGGTAATTATGGTATATGGTATGATTCTGCTGCTGCTTTTAATTTTGCATTTCTCGTTATTTTCATTGCCCATTGCTTGTTTTGGATATTGGATTTATTTGTGCTAGTCAATACTCATACATTTGCTTCTGATTTTCATATCATAAAGATAAAAGATTGTAAAGCTTCCTTTTGCTGGTGCTGGTGCTGTTCGTGCTTGGTCGTGGGATCTCTGCTGTTTAGGCGGGCTACTGGCTGCCTATTATACATTATTGATTAAAGTTTAAAGTAAACTTTAATTCTTTTTGTCCATAATATTAGTATTAGTGCAGATGTGCATAGCCTAGGTCAGGTCTGATGGAAAATGGTAATTGATGATGCTTGCTAGTGCTCCTATAAAATATAGTTTTAGTTCAGTGGAGCTTTTTGTATATGCTAACCTTTTTGCAGGTTTAGACTTAAACAAAGGTAAAGTTATGACTTATGATTTTTGTGGTTAAGGTTTAGGGTCAGTAATTATGTAATTGCCTAATTGGTTAAGGTTTGCAGCCTTTTGGATTATGATTTTTAGTTTGCAGCAACTTCAAACATTACAGCTTTTGAGTAAGAAGTTAGAAGAGTTTATGGTTTATGCATTTCCATATTTGCTTCAAATTGTAAACTGTAAAGCTGCTTGTCATTTGTCAAATTGAAGCTCTCAAAACTCTCAAGACTCAGTGTAAAGGCAGCTATATATATATTTACATTTCTTAATTCTAATGTAGTTAATTTAGTTTTAGTTCAAATTGTTATTGTAATTTATAGTTTACACAACTTACTGTTATTTGACTTATTGATTGTACTCTACATTTTGAAATACAATTAACTTACTTGAATTAACCGTTTAACTGTCATAACCGACCGAACTGACGGCGATCGGTTATTGACGGTTATTCTAGTTTGGCGGTCGGTTGTCGGTCATTCTACTCCCTTTATCGGTTGATTTCGGTATGACAATTTCATTGACCGAAACCGACCCACCCGACCGTTAGTCAGCCCTACCGAAGGTGTTGAAAAAGCTATAATACTGAAAAATTTTCATTTATAATTTGGTTGATTTAGTCGAGCTTCGGAATAGCTCGAAGCTCAGCTCGAACTCGACTCAAGCCGAGCTTAAGCTATAAAATGAAAGCTCGGCCGAGCTCTAGTATCTTACTACTCGGCTCATCTCGACTCGATTACACCCCAGCCCTATTCACAAGCTGTTAAACTCATTTATAATAAGATGCAGTGCCTTGATATTATCTGTGTCACAACAAAACTTACCTCTTTTTTGTCAATCCAACAATTGCTATTGCAATGCCAATAAATCCCCCCATCATTAACATGTTGCAAACACCCGCCCGCGGCGAAGTGCGGGCAGAGTCCTAGTATATAAAATAAAATAAACAAACTTGAGAATGAAAAAGTAAACAACAAAGAAAGGGAGAGGAAAGAACAAAGAAAGTAGGGTGTGTTAAAAAAGGGTTCAATGTTTGCAAAAATACTCAATCTAGAACCCATCGTTAAAAAAAACTCATATCATGCCCAACAGTGTAAAATCGGCTTAATTAAGAGTTTTAGTAATTGTAGGAAAAAAATCATAATTGTTACAATTTTATTGGTTGAGACTATGAATGACTCAGTGAAACTAGTTCACGTAATAATTTTCCCTTTTATGGGTCTAATTAATATTATCTAGCTGAATATACCACAGTCATAAACTCTCTTTGAAAAATCTTGCATGATTACTAACGAGTAATTGGTTAAGTTTCTTCGCTTGAGTTCGAGTATTATGATTGGAGAAAATTATTGTTGGAGAGTTTTATCCCAATAGCGAGTACCAATTTGATTGAAACAAAATTTGAAATTAAAGTCCTAGTGGTAATGCAATTTGATCTTTTAAGCTCCAAAGACTGTCCATTTTGCTTAATTATCTTTTTTTTTTATCATTATACAATTGAAAATTCTTCCATAATGAGAGTGCTTTGTTAGTTCTAGTTAGTTCCTACTAATATGGTATTTAAGTGACATATTCCCTTTTTAAACATCGTTTTCATTTGTTAGAAGTTAGAATCTTCTGAAATAACACCTACTTATCCTACAAAAAAGTCGAAAATAACGAGTCATTGCTCAATTCATTCTAAAGTATACGGACATACATGGAACTTTCAAGGGTTGAATTATTTTAGCTTTTTTTTGGCCATTTTGTACATTAATATTTTTTTGGTAGAAACATTTGTATAAAGTATATACTCTTTTGAATCGCTCATTATATCCTTATTTTTCGAATATATTTCTTAAATGCCATTGTTTAGACTTTTATAGTTTTACTCAACTAAAAACTCTATTTTTATTTAATTAAATATAATATCCTAATTTTTATTTTTACCATTTTACTATTTTAATTAAAAAAATTATATATATTAGAATTTTTTAAATATATTTTTATAGTTTTACTCAACTAAAAACTCTATTTTTTGGCAGAAAAAAAACTAAAAACTCTATTTTTATTATTTAATTAAATCTAATATCCTTATACCTGTTTTATTTTTATCAATTTACTAATTTAATTAAAAAACTTATATATATTAGAATTTTTAAAATATATTTCTTAAATGACACTGTTTAAATTTTACAGTTTCTTTAAGAAATAAACTTTTACAATCATTCTACTAAAAACTCTATCTTTATTTAATTAAATTCAATATTTTTATAAATATTTTATTTTACCATTTTAATTTTAAAAATTGGAGACTTTTTTTCAATTATAATATAAACTAATTTGAACAAAAAAATTATAATATAAACTAACAAAAATCTTATTATCAACTTTAAAAGTTAAATAATTTACCTAATCATTAATTATTCATCTTTTTTAAACTAATTAAGTTAAAAATTTATTTAAAATTTAATTATTGTGATTGAGCTTTTTCAAATTTGGAGTGTGTATTGATAGTTTAATATATTGGAGTGTATAACAAGAATTTAAAATTTTTAAAAATAAAAAGAAGAGTAATATGCAATTGTTTCCTTTGACTTATAAAGTTAGAGGAGTTGATGCAAAAAAAAAAAAAGTTAGAGGAGTCAATTGGGCGTGCTGGACGGGTTTCGGCTCATACTCATCTGGATCCATGTCATATGAGTGAGGTAATTTTCTCAGATCATTCGGATTTCGTCTCATCTGGATTCAGCTCATTAAGGTCTCGGGTCTGTTGGATTTAGGGTCATGCAGGTTCGAGGTTTGGCCTCAGGTTACTCGGGTTCTGGGTCATTCGGGTTTTGGATTTTTCAGGTTTAGGAATCGGATCAATTGGGTCAGCCTTGAATTTTTAAATGTTTAATTCTTAAATTTATTTAAAATGGTTAAAATTATAACAATGTGTATTTTATTGAATAAAACATAATTTTAGTTTATAATATTCTTAGGTCATTAGGTTAACTTCTCGGGTTATTCGAGTTACGAGTTTGTCGGGCCTAGATAGGACAGGTTTGGGTTGTTTAATTTCTCTGGTCAAATCGGGTTCGGTCGGGTTGAGATGGGTTATCGAGGTTGAATCAGATTTTAACAGTTTTACCTATAATTAATTTCAATTATTATTTTAATTTTCTTTTAATTTAAACATGATTGGTCACGTGCACCGCACGTGGAAGTGAAAACTAATATATATAAAAGTACGAATAAAGGGAAACTTTATGTTTTCCGATTGTACTCTTTTTTTTCAAATATATTTCTAAATTGTTATTATTAAATAATATTTTAATTATTCCACTATTAAAATAATGGAAATTTAGATTATCCTCATTAATTAGCATCCAACATGGCCAATAGGGATGCCCCCACATCATCTTTAGCATCTGAATTTTCATTCAAAACGTTCTCCAAGTTGATTTAGGAGAAGATAAATTCTGTCCAAAAATTTCAAGGGAAAAATCGTCCACCGAAATGGTAGAGTTAGGTCTCGAGATAAACATAAAAGTTGTAGATCTCGGAATCCTCTTTCCAACGGTATCTCATTTGTATTTTTCTGAGCTCTGGATCAAAAGTTATGAATTTTCTTCCAAAACTGCTCTTGTGAAGTCCTCCTTTAAATAGGATTTAACAATACTGCATCAAAGCTGAATCATTACTGCATCATAATTATTGATTGGACTTGAACTCCTTCTTTGGACTTCCATATTAACGAATTGACCCTAAGAATATCAAATTTAGATTTCAAGACATTTGACTTGGCAATTTGGACTTCATGAACTCAAACGAGCCTAATGGACCTATTTGGCCGAAAGGAGACAAAATCAATAGTTTCTCCAAATCTATCTATACTATATATGAAAGTACGAATAATGGAAAACTTTATGTTTTCCAATTGTACCATTTTTCAAATATATTTCTAAAATTGACATTATTAAAATTTATTATTTTAAAATTAGCTATAAAATTTCAATTTAGACCGAATTATAAGTTTGTAAAATTGATTTTCAATGATGAACATGCAAATTTCCACGAATAATGGGAAACTTTATGTTTCCCGATTGCACCCTTTTTTTCAAATATATTACTGAATTGCCATTATTAAAATTTAGTATAATTTTATTATTAAAAAATTAATTAAAAATTTCAATTTAGACCGAATTATAAGTTTGTCAAATTGATTTTCGTTGATGAACATGCAAATTTCCTTTACTATTATTTTTTGAATTTAATATTTTACTTTTAATTTCAATTTTTTAAATATCAATAAAAAGATTAAACTAGCACTAACACTTACAATACTATTGTTAGTAAAGCTCTATCTCTTCGTTATATAATGTTTTACCGCATTCACTTTGTTCAATTGGAAATTGTTGAGTTAGAAAGGTAGGTGATATTATGTTTTTGATTTTCTTGTCTCTATGTGGTTATTAAAATTTCATAAGATGGTTATTCATGAGGGGGTTATCAAAATTCCATAGTGTGGTTACCAAAATTCAGTATGGAAGTTATCAAAATTTCATGGGAAGGTTATCAAAATTGCATAGTGTGGTTACCAAAATTCCATAGGATCAGGTTATTAAAATTTCTTAGGAAGGTTATTGAAATTTCATAGTATGTTTATCACAATTTTATAGAAGGTTTTTCAAAGAGATTATCAAAATGTCATAGCAAGGTTATAAGAATTTCATAGTGTGGTTAACAAAATATCATAAAGAGGTTACTACTATTTCATGGGGAGGTTATTAAAATTTCATAGTGTGGTTATCAAAATTTCATATGAAGGTTATAAAAGTCTCAATTTCATAAGGAGTACCAAAATTTGATAGAAGGTTATCAAATCTCATAGAGTTATTATCGAAATTTCATAGAGATCAGATTATCAAAATTTATAGGGAGATTATCAAAATTTCAAAGCGAGGTTATCAAAACTATATAATGTGATTATCAAAATTTCATAAAGGGGTCAACAAAATTTAATAGAGATGTTATCAAAATTTCATAAAGAGGTTATCAAATTTTCAAAATGTGATTACCAAAATTTCATAGTGGTATTTCTGGGGAGGTTATCAAAATTTCATAGTATGGTTACCAAATTAGGAAGGTTATTTAACTTTTATTATGGAGTAATCAAAATTTCAGGGAGGATATTGAATTTTCATATGAAGGTTATCAAAATTTCATAATTTGGTTTTCAAAATTTCATAAGAGGGTTATCAAAATTTCATAGTATGTAGATCAAAATTTCATAGGGAGATTAAAAAAATTTCATAATGAGATTATCAAAAAATCATAGGGAAGTTATCAAAATTTGTAGTTATCAAGATTTCATAAGGAGGTTATCAAAATTTTATAGGGAGGTTTACCAAAATTTTATAGGAAGGTTTATCAAAATTTTATAGCGAGGTTATCACAATTTCATAGTGTGAATATCAAAATTTCAGAGTGTGATTACTAACAATTCATATGGAGGTTTTTAAATTTTCATAACGTGGTTATCAATATATCATATGGATGTTAGCAAAATCTCATAGTGCTGGTTATCAAAATTTCATTGGAAAGTTATCAAAATTTCATAGTGAGGTCTTCAAAATTCCTTAGGGAGGTTAACAAAATTTCATAAGAAGGTTAAAAAAATTTTATACAAAGGTTCTCGAAATTCCATAGTGTCGTTATTAAAATTTCATAGAAAGGTTATCAGAATTTCATACGGAGATCATAAAAAATAGTGTAATTATCATAATTTAATAGGAAGGTTATCATAATTTCATATAAATATTTCATTTAAACACGTTGAGGCACGTGCAATGCACGTGAAAGCTAAAACTAGTATATAAAAAAGTACAAGTTTTGTAAAACTTTTGAATTGACCATTATACCCTTATTTTTCAATTATATTTTTTAAATGTCATTGTATAAACTTTTATACTTTTACTCAACTAAAAACTCTATTTTTCTTTAATTAAATATAATCTCTTTATAACTATTTTTATTTTTACCATTTTATTATTTTAATTAAAAAACCTTAGATATATTGGAATATTTTAATTAAATCTAATCTCTTTATAACTATTTTATTTTTACCATGTTTACTATTTTAATTACAAAACTTAGATATATTAGAATTTTTTAAATATATTTCTTAAATAATATTGTTTAAACTTTTACCGTTATATTCTACTACAAACTCTATTTTTACTTAATTAAATTCAATATTTTTATAGATATTTTATTTCTACCATTTTAATTTTAAGAAATTGGAGAGTACTTTTTATCTCTTTACAAATATTTGATTTTTACCATTTTACTATTTTAATTAAAAAAAATTTTACCATCTTACTATTTTAATTAAAAAACTTAGATATATTAGAATTTTTTTTGGCACCAGATATATTAGAATTTTCTAATTAAATCTAATCTTTTTATAACTATTTTATTTTTACCATTTTACTATTTTAATTGTAAAACTTAGATATACTAGTGTTGCGCCAAAAATCTCTTGCTAGAATTTTCACGGAGAATCATTTATGACAACATAGGGGCGTGCCAGTTAATTTGATGAAATTGACAAAGAGGTTGTAAAAACTGGATCTGGTGCGCGGAGCAGCAGATTAAAAGATCAGAGCGATTGTGGGGACTGGATCAAAGTTACACCGGAGCATTTAAATCATTGGATCTGGGCCTTCCTCTATTTTCCCAACTGGATCAGATCTGTGAGATCTGTGAGATTTGTTCTTGATTGAAATTGAAAGAAAATAACAATTTGATTGTTATTGATGAAAGAGAAACACAGGCACAGCGTTTTTATGTCCGGAGACAAGATTGAAACAAGAGAAAAACACTAAAAAAGTGTTTGAATGTCCTGAAACAGGATCTAAGCAAGAAAAATATGATGAACGAGTAAGAACTCGTGATGAACAAGAAGAAAATGGCGCAGAGCCAGAGAGAAAATAAGCGCAGTGCTTGGTTTTTCGCACGGAGCAAGTTTGTAGATTTAGGACCTGGTTTTTTGGATGAGTGATATCCCCCTCAAGCCTTGGAATGGCTTCCTTTATATAGGGGGTGGCATGGGCCTTGAAATTAATGGGCTTGACTTGCTGAAGAAGGTGAATTCCTCTTCCTGGGTAGATGACAGCTTCCAGGAAGGTGCAGTGAAGCTTCTTTCTTCTTCTGATTGCTTCCAACTACTGGGGAGAGGGAAAAGGAGATGCTAGGGCGCCACTCTCTTGGATGGGAGATGGAAATCTTCCTTATGGGTGGTTGATGAATAATTCTTCTCTCTTCCTATCACACTACAGCATGCCTTTGTTGCTTCTTTTGTGCTGAAATCAGCTAATTTGACTAAGTAGTGGCCTATTGACATCATGAATTAGACTTTGAACACTAAGGCCACGAAATTATCCATACTTAATCATACTTAGTTCTTCAAATCATGAAAATAATAATTAGTTAAGAAAATGGCTTAAACTAGAGTGAGAAAGCCACATGTCCTTAACTGAAAAGGATGCAAAAGTTGCAAACGAACTCGGAATAAACCAAAATTTCACCAGTAGGCATAGATTATCTCCATAAGACTATGGAAAAAATTCCAAGTGAATTCGAGCTCTCCTTCATGGTGAACTTGGTTTCACTCCGCAAAATGTCCTTAACTGAAAACCGGGCATAAGTTCTTACACCGATGTCAGAATAAGGTGAAATTTTACCAAGATGATCTACATAGCTCAAGGATCATCATTGTATGCTCCTTGGTAGAAATCGCAGCCTCTAGCCTCTTCAATTGATCAATTTTACCATGTTGTCCTTAATTGAACAAAATGCAAAGTTGTAGTTTCGCCTCCCGGGGAGGGGAAAAGGGCTAGGTGATTTCTCCACTATGCTAGGTCGACTATATTGAGGAGGTGTGAGGTTAAAAATCTCATGCCTCCTTCCTGCAGGAAGAAAAAAATATCCCTCCTCAGGGAAGAGGGCGGCCTCTCCTTTACATGGGAGACGACTTTGGGCTTTATTGTTAAGTCCATGAGATATTTTTCATCTCATGGGTTGATAGTAAGCAACTTTCCTTTTTTACTGTTTGCCTCCCTAGTAGACAACAATATTAAAGGAAATTGCTTCTGTTTGATTTTCTTTGCCACTCTCCTAGGTAGGGGCGGCATAGATGATAATTTTAATAATAATTATTCTGAAAAGTAATTATTATTTATTTAATAATTAATAAATTTCAGCCATTGTAATTAATTATAAGATTTTCCTAATTCTATTAGAACTAGGGTGGTGCAGAAACCAAGTTTCTTTAGGATTTTTGATCTAATCCTGACCACTCATCTTAATTATATTTATATGAAGATCAATTTACCCTCAATTGTACATTGAGGTATAAACAACTAGAATTTTTTAAATATATTTATTTAAATGACATTGTTTAAACTTTTACAGTTTTATTATAATAAAAGCTCTTTTTTATTTAATTAAATTCAATAGTTTATAAGTATTTTTTTACCATTTTATTTTAACAAATTGGAGAATTAATAGCTTATAAATTCAATAGCTTTTTGTTAGGTTTGGACCCAACCCAATTATAATATAAACAAAAAATAATATTATTATCGTTACTTTAAAGTTAAAATAAGTTGCATAATTAAGTTAAAATAGAGAAAAAATAAGTTGCATAATCATTAAGAACTAATTAGGCTAATTACTCGATTAAGGGCAAAACGTTTCTGGTTCAGCCTAATTTGGGGCAGAAACTTTTAATATGGTCTATTTGTGGCAAAACGTTACCAATTCGCTTCAATTAGGGATAGATGGTCAATTTAGACAGAAGATGATGAACACCCATTGTGGAGACGCGTGAAACCTGTAGGTAAAACAAATTTGATTTATTTATTTTATATTATTATTGTCTAAATATAATAATAATTTAATAGGTTTTGTGAAAAAAAAATCCTTTGTTTCAAAGAATGCGTATAGATACAGGAGTATAAAAGGATTTGTATTTTTTTTCTTTCGTCCCATTTTCCATATTTATCTTTCTTTGTTTAACCCTAACTTTAACAGATTAATTAATTAAAATAAAATTTCCTACACATTGTAAAAGAATCTGCCCCATCTCCATGCGATCTGCCGTTTCCCATGGCGTGATTTCCTCGACCTCTTGTCCTCCTGCATTGTTCTTCTTCTACTTCTCGCAAAGAGCCTAGCGTGATTTTCGACTTCACAGTCGAATGTTTGGCTGTTCATCGCCATGCTTTTCGTCTTGACGGTGGCCGGACTGGGCTTTGACTGATCTGGGTCCGTGTCCTGGTGGCGGCTTTGATCTGGGTTAGTTTCATCGTCTTACAAGCAGCTTGAGGAGTAAGGACGATTTGGTGTTAAATGTTTTTGAGGATTACAAACGAATGGAGGGGAATCAATTGGCATTTGAATTTTTTTTATTTTGAATTTTTTTTATTTTGAATTTTTTTCGTTGAATTTCTGGGTTTGGAAACTGTTTAATGCAATCGAACTACTGTTTAGTTCAGTGGGTTGTGAGATTCAATGTAAAATTCAACCTATTGATGTTTGGTTCAGTGTCCTCCTTGATGTGAATTGATGGATTTGGGTTTGATTCAAGCTTGTTGATTCAATGTAAAACCCTCAATTTGATTCTTCAAAACTCAAATGCACCAAAAGTCGTAGGAGGATATGATTTTTCAAAGCTTGGAGATGGATTTATGCTGGGTAAAAGCCTAAATCACCCAAATCCTCCATTGTTATCAGTACTGAACTCATGCTTCATAGATTTTTCGCTTTTCTCAACGTTTTAAAGCCAATTTTTCTTTTTCCCGAAATTACCTTTTTAATAATTAAAAAATAATTTTTTATTGACTTAACGGTGTCCGTTATCTCTAACGGCGCGTTTCTTTCGCTCTCCAAAAGATTGTGCCCCATATTGACGGTCTGCCCCTAATCGACGCGAATTCGTAACGTTTTGCCCCAAATTGAAAGCTTCTGCCCCAAATTAGGTCGGACCAAAAACGTTTTGCCCTTAATTGAGCAATTAGCCAACTAATTAAATTAAAATAAGTTGCATAATCATTAATTATATTCAATATGGTGTGTAAAGGTGTTTGTTGAAAACTAATTCTCTTAAGACAATTAGAGAGATATGGAAAGGCTAGAGGATCTTATTGGGTGGGTGGAAGCTTGTTCAATGATGTTTTGGGTTTGTCTTCTTATATATTTTGTTAAATGTAACTTCGCTCATGTAAAGCGTGATGCAAATTTCTTCGCATATCGGTTATCTAAATTAGACTATGATCTAAATGATGATCATGTCATGTGTGGTACGAGGGTCTACCTTTATGCGTTTGTAATCCAGATACTATCCAATGAAGTACTATACTTTATTCTACAAAATATTAATTTAAAATATATTTAAATTTAATTGTTGTGATTGACCTGGTTCTATTTTTGAGTGTATTGATAGTTTAATCTATTGGAATATGTAATAAAAATTTAAAGTTTTTTAAAATAAAGAAACATTAACATGGAATTATTTCCTTTGACTTATAATTAATTTCAATTATTATTTTTTTAATTTTCATTTAATTTAACCACAATGTATCATATGCAACGCAGGTAGAGGTGAAGACTATTAGAATAAAAGAGATATAGAGGACGTTTCTAAAATTTAAGCTAGATGTAAAAAAGAAGTCCCCTAATTAAATCATGAATATTCATGAATACTTCTCTCGTCAAAAAAATATTAATAATACTTCCAAATAATTCTTATGTAATTCCATTGTACCTTTATGAGTAAAAGGGAAAAACACAAATTATGAGGCTAAATTCTGAATATAAAAAATAAGACTCCCCCTTCCACAATATTGGCCTAAAGATTTTTCAATCCCCAAAATGGGCTATCACCAAGCTTGCTTAATTAGCTAGTAAATTTGTAATAAGGTCATTAGTGCATGTTTGATCCAACTTAATTTATATCTTATCTATTGAAAAAAGTATAAACTCAGTCATAATAAATCTATAAACTATTTTCAATACTTTTCTGTTTTTTGAACTAAAAGTTAAAAGCTCCTAATTTAAGCTTTTTCCATAAAAAAAAAAAAATTAGTCTTTACTAAGTGATCATGGTTCCAAATGCTTCATACATGTGATAGTGATTTGGTTCCAAATGTTATGTACGTGATTGTGATTTATATATACATACACATTTGATTTTGTTGTTGGTGGAGTTTTAACTTATTATATGGTTCTGATTCGGAAGATATTAGTTTTGAATCAATAAGAGCTAAGGATTTTTTTGAGTAAAGCTAAGGATATACTTCATTAAACTTAATTAAACATTTCATTCAAATTCAAGTATATATCAAGTAGGCGGAGAGAATTCTCAAAATCTTATGGGTGTTGGTGGACTCCCCTTGTGCTATTTAGTGAGGAAATATTTAAAATTTCATGAGTGGTGGCATATTTTGGTGGTATCTAATGAGAAAATAATGTTCAATATCAGCAAGTATTTGTGATAGCAAGTGAAAACTTTAAAACTTTTTTTCGGTCAGATAACTTTAATTTTACATGGTATCAATCAATCTTTATACTTTATAATAACGAGGATCTAAGACAGCTATGACTAATTTTGAAAATATCAGTCAAGCTTATGATGAATGTTGAGAAAATCGGATCTGATATCGAATCATAAAGAGATCGGTTTACGGTTCAATTGATATGATCGGTTTAACCGTCCATCCGAACATTTTATTAAGAAAAATGATTTTTTTAACTCAATCTGTTTCTCAACTCAACTCTCGACTCAATCGGTCAAACGACTTGAGTTATTCGATTTCTAAGTTTAACTGGACTAATCTAACTTCTGATTCTCGATCCAACTGACGAGTTTGATTTTTTTAACACCATTGCCAAGAAAAGATCTATAAGATTCTAAGAATAAAATTCAAGAATCTACGTCTTTAATACATATAAACTCGTCTTATGTAACTTCTTTTTACCTAGTATATGCAAATTATAACAAACTGTGCACAAGAATTATTTTTCAAAATTTGCACTTGTGAAATTAACTAGTTAACTAGATTTCTAATTTCTTGAGCAAAAAAAAGAAAGGAAAAACAAAAAGGGTAGAAGAGGGAGGGAGGGCAGAGCGGGGCATAATCAGGGTCGTTGCTGTTAGAGAGGAGAAGAAGGGATGGGACCCACCAATCTCATCTAAAAAGTATAAACGATAAAACTACCCACTCCCATCATTTTGTATATTTCTCTCCCCCAAATTCCACCCTGGCTCTCTCCTCCGTACCCTGTCCCCTCTTCACCTTCTCCTGATTCCTCCACCGCCTACCGTCTCTCCCGGTCACCACCCACAACTCCAACGCACGTGCCCCCCACGTGCATCCCCTCCTCCCTCCTTTCTGTGGTGCAACAAATAAAAAGTTAGAGAGAGAAAACAAAATTTCCATATTATTATTATTATAAATAAAAAATAATTCCTCTTATTATATATTTGTGATGTTATTAAGAAAAATAAATTTTTTTTCCTTGGTCTTGGTGTTGTTGTTGTTGTTGTAGTATTTGGGTTTTGCACTTTCTTTGTTTTTCCTTTTCTCCCTCAGCCTCTCACAGCCTAAAATCTGACCCTTCTTCTTTCTTCAAAGATCATTTTCCTTGCTTGCTCCTTTCTTGTTGTTTTTCAGTTTTGGTATTTTTTGTTAAAAAAAATTGTGTGGGTTTTGAGAAGCAGTGAAAGGAAAGCAAAATCTTATCTTGCATCGATGAGGATCAGGAAAAGACAGGTTCCGCTGCCTTTCTCTTCTATTTCACCAGTTCCTCTTCCATCAGATCCCAACTTTAACCGGTCTCCGGTGGTGCAACTCTCTCTTCAGCAACCCACTCCTTGCTTTGATCCTCGCCCTTCTTCTGATCATCCTAATAATCACCCGATCGGGCAGCTTCGAACCCAAGCAGGCCGTGATTCGTCTGCTTTCTCACCATTTGGAGAAGATAACCACCACCAGAAGAAGGTTAGTTCATTGATTCAATCCCAAACTGGAAAAACAATCCTTTTTTTTCTATCTATTTTTATCATCGTTTAAAGCTTGTTTACAGGAGTGCACCAGTGTTGAATGTAATTAAAAGATGCACCTTTTTGTTCAATTTTATGTTTCTCTTTTACTCAGATTAATTTTGCACCCATGAAAGTTTTGCACTAGGTAAATAATTTGCACTCATTTTTAACATCCCAACTTCATGGATCCTTCTGGGTTTCTTCTGTAGGGCTTGAATCAAGGAGGAGAGGAGGAAGAAAGAGGAGGAGAAGGGGAGAAGAGTAATGATACCAGGTAAGAAAGGGAAAAGGGCTAAAAAGTTAAAAATTAAAAATCAATCTTCTTCTCTTCTTTCATGAAATCTTGTAGTAAAAAGGTGAAAAAAAAAAGAAAGGGTCTAATATTAAGTTTTTTTTTTAACCAACACTTGAAAAAAAAGATAAAAATAATAAAACTGTAAGTGGAAATACTGTTTTAGGTGTTTTTATATCAGCTTTGGCTAGCCACCATACCTTCCCATCTAATCTAATCTTAGTTGTAAGTCTCTTCTTTTTTGTTTTTTTTTTCCTTCAATTTTGGTTAACTAATATAAGTCCATGCGGTGCACGTTAGCATGGGATGCTGGTCCCCTTTTCAACCAATATTTGTTTACATCTTGCTCTCTATTTTGCACTGGTTATATTTCCCTTTTATTCTTTTTTCTGGCTGTAAAAATTTATGAACTGTGGTTATGGATCTTCTGGGTTTCTGGGTTGGTTTTCTAGGAAGAAAAGCGTTATGGGTGCACAAGTAGGAACCGGGTCTTTTCCAGAATCGAGTTCTTCCCATCAAGGTAAGAACTATATATTATTTGCATTAAGAAAATGGAGAATGAAAATGTATGATATATAGCTAGTAGTAATATTGAAGTTGTTGCTGTTTCTGTTGTTGTTGTTGTTATTGGATAATTGGTATGAATGAAGCTGTTGGGACATGGGGTGAGGGAGAGAAATCATTCCCATTGAAGAAGAGAAGAGGGAGCTTCGATCGAAGAGGGAATAATAATGTTTACGATGTCGATGATGATACGATAATACTGGAGAAAGATAATAGTAACAAGAAGGTGCAGATGATGATGAACAATAACAAGATGAAGACGAAGATGAACAAGAAATTTGTGCAGCAGCAAAACAACGATAATCATGAACAAGAAGAGAGCAAAGACGGTATTGTTACTGCTAGTGTTGATAGTAATAATAGCAATAATAACAATAATCCTAGTGGTGCAAAAAAGAGAGGTCGAGGCGGTGCACTCATGGAAGGGTCACGGTGCAGTCGAGTTAATGGAAGAGGATGGCGGTGCTGCCAACAAACCCTCGTCGGTTACTCACTTTGCGAGCATCATTTGGGTAAAGGTAGGCTGAGGAGCATGACTAGCGTTCGAAGCCGGTCTTTAGCAGCAAAGAAGGAGGAGCAGCTACCTAAAACTGAAGATCATCACCATCAGCCTCAGCAGCAGCAGCAGCAGCCATTATCCAGTAATTCTTCTCCATCTCAACAAGTGAAGCAAATCATGAAGCGCGAATCGCTTGGCGAAAGTACTGGGGAAGATGGGAAGGAAGAAGAGGGAGATCAGAAACCATTGACGATGACAAAGAAGAGAGTGAAGCTTGGGATGGTTAAAGCTCGATCGATAAGCAGTCTGCTAGGCCAAAACGACAATGCAATTGCACTGGCTGAGGATAATAACTAGCAGAGAGATCGTGTATAAAAGGGAATTAGAAGTTAAGGTTTAAGCAATGAGGTAATTAATTAGATTAATCATATTATTATTATATATAAATACCCTCTGGTGCAACTATTTTCATGCCGCATTTCTGTTTGAGATTTTTAATGAACGGTTGCTTGATTAAGTGTTTCTAGTGAATGATGAATCTAGTCGTTTTCTTCTTCTTTAGTTTGCTTTTGTTTAGTGCCTTTTATTTTTTTGTTCAATTAATGATGGGCTTAATATTAAAGAAATATACTAGATTGTTTATGTTTTTACTTTTTAGTTTGGTTTTTCCAATTTAATTGCAAAATTATCTGGTCGCAATTCGAAAACTCGAAATGTATACTTTAAAAACTAATTAATATAATTATAATAAAAATAAAAATAAAAATAAAAAGATAATAATATGTGGGGAACCACCTCCCAGGAGACCCTAAGCTTAGATAGTTAATGTATATCTTTTTGACTAGGAGGAAAGGAAAGTGCATGAGCATGACAATCTTTAGTCAGGGTCATGGGCAATTGGGCATGGCTGCCTGCACACAAGGCCTGGAAAAATTCTTGAGCAAAAAGGAAGAAAAATGGAATCTGATAATTGGATTATATTGACTTCTGGTTCTGGACTTCTGGTTATTATAAAATGGAAATTTCTCTATTGAATTTAATTAAAATATATACGATTTCCCCCTCATCTTGGTTGGAGATGGCCTTAGTACTTATTTTTATCATTTTTCCCCCTTGCTAAAACGTCTATAATTATGGTGGAATGCATAGGAATAACCGAATAAGAATTACTAGAAATTAAAAATTTAGCAACCCGAGATGGAGTTGTTATCTCAACTCTAAGGGAGCGTTTGGTTGAGGGTGATCTTTGATCACCTGTGATGATCTTGGCAGGTGATCCCAGATCACCCCGTTTGGTTACACTT
Organism: Corchorus olitorius; assembly: GCA_001974825.2. Lineage (NCBI taxonomy): Eukaryota > Viridiplantae > Streptophyta > Magnoliopsida > Malvales > Malvaceae > Corchorus > Corchorus olitorius. Next base: position 50,113 of record AWUE01020322.1, on the reverse strand, counting down.
TTTGACTTGGTGTGGTAATCCGGATTACCTTCTGATCAGCCCTCTAAGGGTGATCTGGATTACCACCATAAACCCATGTAATCTTTGATCACCGGTGATCTTGCATCACTGGTGATCTTAGATTACTAGTGATCTGGGGGGTGATCCTAACCAAACGCCCCCTAAGTTTAGTGTGTAGCACACTTGAACCGCAAGATCCTAAGTTTAAAGTGTTATACGGGAGCTGGCTTTAGCCTTTAGTTGGTTTTTTTTATTTATTTGTTTGTTTATTAGTTACCTTAATCTGGTAAGTAAGTTATTTAAGGTAGTTTTTTAATATTTGTGGGTTGAATTCTTATTTGATATTTGAGTTTAGAGAGAGTTATCTGATTCAATCAAGTTGTTTTTCTACTATTCATGGAGAATGGAGTGCTCATGTTGCCATTTAAGGCGAGAATTATCTGATTATTATAAGAGTTTATCCTTAAAAAAAGAATTTAAAAATTTAAGTATAATATAGGTCTTCTCTTTAGAGGTATATATATATATATATATATGTTGCAATGGATCGATTTTCTTTTTTAATTATCCCTCCAACATTATCCTATAAGCATACTGGACTAGTCTGGAGTTGAGTTAACGTCAAACCTCTCATATAGGAAACACTCTTCGAGCATCTATTTTCATCATCCATAAAACTCAAATCTAAAACATTATTTAAATTTAAAACATTATTTAAGGGACATTAAATTCCGATCCACCACTCAACTCAACATGTGTTAGTGCAATTGGGTCAAATTTTAAAGAAATTATGCTCTATGGCAATTAATAATTAAAAAAATATATACTTGTGATGATAAACAGATTTTTATGGTGTCCTTACAAATTTTGAGGGTTCTTTTTTCCCAATTTATTTTTATTTTTCAAAGGAAATTAATTATAAATGTGAATAGATCTAGCTAAATAAATGTCTTATTTGCATTGTATTGAAAAAATGTGAGTGAAAAAATATACATGGCCAACATTTTTTTTTTGGGTATTACATGGCCAACATTTCAAACCCTTGTATATATAAGTATCGGTGATAAAATGCTAGACTCTTATTTCTATTTTTTTTTTTTTTGAAGGCAAAGTGATTTATTCAATAGAAACGCTCCAGCAGAAGAGCAAAGTCATGATAAGAACAAAACAGAACCAGCCATCAATAGACTCTTATTTCTATTAGTTAAAATTTAAATTTAAACCTTGATAACACACATATGTATATTTATCAAAAAGAAAAACATTGTTAGCATTTTATATGGAGAGTGCGTAGACCCATCTTTTGGCAAAATTTTTGTTAATCAGACAGTATCAATGCCATGCAAGTGTTGCTAACGAAAATGTATAATGAATTAATAGTACAGTAATCAACCGAAATCATTCTGGAAGTTTAAATTTGAAACTTGAAAGTGCTGACAGAATTATGAAAATGGAAATTTATGAACATGATAATGATCTTTTCCCATCTCCCCACTTTTTGATTAATTAAGTTGGAGTACACTTAAACAAATTTAAATGTTAATTAGTTTGGTAATCAAGGTTATTAATTTGACATTAGATATTGTATTCTCAAGCAGGATATGGGTTCAAAACTTCAAAATTCAAATTATGGGAAAGAAATCATAATTATGACGACCTTGGATTAATTAGAAAAAAGTTATTTATAAAATATAATAGTTGGGGTTCTTGTTCTTGGCACCGGGGAATTATGGGTGTCGCATTGTCTGCTTAGCTTTGTTATAGATGTTGGGGTGTCTATAATTTTGCATGGGACAACCTAAAGCTGATGGTTTCAGGTTTCTCAACAAACCCTTCTGAAACATTTGAGAAGCATTTTTGGTCATTTTCTTCGTGGTGGTTAGAAAATCCTATCAAATGACGTTATTTTCCTACAAAAACATGAATATCTTGTTGTTGGTATAAGGACTAATTTTGTGTATTAATTCTAGCAACCATCGTTGTTTTAACTCTTTCCCAACGAAAGGGAAAAATTTGCTTTTTTACTCTTTCCCTTATTGAGGGGAAGAAAGAAGAAAAGGATAAACATGAGCTATTGACAATTTGACATAGTGGTCGGGTTTGTATAATGTGGGTTCGAACCTCCATCATAATACATGAACACAAAACTTTCGATTACTAGGCCAAGAGCTCATGCCTTCTTATGATGATATAATCCTCCATTAAATGTCCACTCTTGTTCAATCAACAACAAATTTGACCATAATTTATATAAAAAAAAATATGTAAAATTTAATTTTTAAAAAATATGTGTTGAAAAGTTTATAATCTAAAGTTTAGAAGTGTTGTTTTTAAAAATTATATTGTTTTATATATTTTTTACAAACAATTGTCAATTTTTGGTGTTGATTGGAAAAAAAAGACATCTGACTAGGGTATGAGGTACCAGAATCAAAATTAACATCCCAGCACTCTACTAACAGGATCAGATGACTATTATTGACAAACATAGAATATTTAATTTTTATCACAGCATTTTGGATATAATGAAGCTAGAGAGGTTGCATACTTGCATTACATATGATTTTGTATAGCAAGGTCTTAGGATGCTCTTGGAAATATGGTTTTAATTTGCATGCACTTTCAAGTTTCAGCAGCCCTAGTTATAAAAAAGCCAATAAAAGATGTGGATTAAGAGACTCTTCTACACAGCCTAAACCATCATCATATGGAGTTTATAAAATGACATATATATATGTATTGAATAATGGTCTTTCATGAAAACACAACCGAAAAAGAGGGTATTGACTATTGAGTATTGACCCACAAAGAGACAAAAAGGAGAGCATTTAGGCAAAGCACACAATTAAACCTAAAAACAACATTATATAAAAGCAACCAGCTGGGCCCTCTTGCTTTCCGCCGTATAAGAGGGGCTTTCTTGCTTATCATAAACTTAATTCCCCGTATATATCTACTTATCTGTATTTCCATTTTTTTTTATTTTTAGGGATATAATAGAAATCCCATTATAATTAGAATAAATTTTTCTATGTAAATCTGACGAGAATTTAACCGATAAATTACTAAACTAACTTAAATAACTAGTACTAAACAAACAAATAAAGAAAGAAAATAAAAATTATAAAATTCTATATATACATTAAATTCTTGTGCGTCATACCAAACTCATCAAGCCTTAAAATTCATGTTCATGACCCATGTACCCAACGTCATTGAGTATATATATGATTTTACAATGAATAGAAAATTACTATTCGTTCTCCCAATATGCACATATGTATACTTCCTAATATGGCACTAAATTCAATTATAAATTTATGAATATTTGATTTATTGATAAGTTCTAATAGCATTTTAGTTCATTATATCACATCATAAGAAATAAAGGTGGATATATACAACAGTACAAATTGGACAAGGACAAGGACAAGTAACATAATCCAATTATATTTATATATTGGGTTCATGACATTATTTGTGTTGTGCCCTACACAAGTATAAAATCATGCATGTATTTGTGTTTCAAAAAAAAAAATGTTTAGTTATCGTAGTGGTAAGTTTCATAATGAATTTTTTACTACTAAAGTTTCATAATGAATTTTGTGCCAAAAAAAAAGTTTCATATATATAATAATGAATTAAGTTTCAATAAGTTTGACTGTTAGAATCACTGGCAAAATTAGATTGTGTCCAATCATGATGATATGGAGTAAGTGCTAAGGTTAAAATTATGTACACATAAAAATTAAGAATATTCTCTACCCCAACCAGTTTGCCTTGTTTAATTTCATTGGCTGAATTTGCTTGCTTTGGGGCCTCCCATGCTTATTACTCACGCCAAACCAAATTGTGGAATTTTCATCCCATCCCCTCTTATTGCTTAATTTAATTGCTGGTTTTCGCTAGCTATGGTAATTACTAATTAAGGACAATATATATATCTTATATATCTATTATTAATATATAATGATAACAGAAGTTGACTTGAATATTCATTAGATTATTATAAACGTCCTCGATTTTTCATGTGTGCTGAAATTAACTAGGTTTTTTTTGTTTTATATATAACAAAAGGATGTGACTCGTGCTCGTTGTGTCAAATAAGCAATATACGCTATATATATTAACTATTAAGTAACTTAAAATTTATGCCATAAATTTTATGGTATTAAAGTTCCTATAATACCAACATTTACCTCATACTTCTTCATAGCTAAGGGCCGATCTTGAATTCTTGATATAGAGGATTAGGGGGTCAAATTGAATATAATCATTTTAGGGGGCAATTTGAAATTTTCATTGTAAATATATTTAAATATGCATGTACTATAATAAAGCAATTTTCAAAATTTTGGGGGCCAAGTGTAAATGACCGCCCCCTTCTGTTCATAGCAATTTTAAGAGATACTTTTTTCAAATTAAGGCTTAGTTAGGTATTGTGGTTACAATTTAAAAAAGCTCGGTTTGGAGAAAGTATTTTTTAAAATTATGGTAGAAAATTGTAATCAGTGTTTGGTATTACTTTGAGAAAGTGTAGTAGAAAAGTAAAATGACTTAGGCTTAGTTTGAGATTGAGGTTAAGTTTTGGAAAAGCTTGGTTTGGAAGAAGTGCTTTTGAAAAGTGTTTTTTAAAATTTGGGTAGAAAAATGTAATTAATGTTTGGTATTATTGTAGAAAAATGTGGTAAATAAATAAAATGTCTAAAAAGGGTACTAATTAAAATAGAAAAGGAAAAATATTTATGGGATTTTAGTCATTTAATGTCTAAAAGTACTTTTGAAACGCAAAAGCACCTAAAGATTAGCTTTTCAGGTTGGCTTGGCTTTTGCGGTGAGAATTAGCTTTTGACACAAACCATTACTTATTTGGTATTGTGTTTAAGATGAAAAGTAGCTTTTTTATCTCCAAACTCAATCCCAAACCAAGCCTTAGAAGATATAAGTTTAAAAGGAGAGAGAAAAATAATTTATTTGATTTTTGGTAATTTGAAGCTCAAAAGCACGTTTGAAACGCAAAAGCACCTAAATAATAGCTTTTCGGGTTGGGTTGGCTTTTGCCGTCAAAACTAGCTTTTGACACAAACCATAAATGGGTTGGTATTGCGTTTTAAAGAACAGGAATTTGGAAGCAAAAGCTTGAATTGTATTAAGTGTGGTATAGTATATATATACAACTAGTGTAATGATAAGGTAAGACTAAGTCTAAAGATATACAAAAGAGAATTGAATTTAACTAATTCAATCTCAAGTAAACTTAAATAAGTATAGTTATCCTTATCACTAGGGTTTTAAATCACAATTCCCTCCAATACTCCCCCGCAAGATGGTGGATCTGCTTGAGACACCAATCTTGGAAATCAACTTGTGAAATCGATCAGTGGATAGAGGCTTTGTTAATGCATCTGCTAACTGGTCTTGAGTTGATATGTGTTTGATGGTTAGAACCCCAGCTGAGACTTTCTCTTGAACAAAGAAATAATCAAGAGCTAAATGCTTCATTCTTGTATGGAACACAGGATGTGCACATGTGTATGTGGCACTTAGGTTGTCACAGAAAATGGTAGGTGATTTTGGCACTTGAACTTGAAGCTCATTGAGTAATGACTGTATCCAAGTGAGTTCTGAAACTCCAAGTGCTATAGCTCTATATTCAGCCTTAGTAGATGAACGTACAACTGTTTTTTGTTTCTTAGAGCACCAAGAAATAGGGTTCTTACCATGGTAGACAATATATGCCGAGGTTGATCTTCAATCATCAGCATCACCTGCCCAGTCAGAGTCTGTGTACATGGTAATAGATGGAGTAGCTGCTGGATGAGTAGAAAGCCATGATGAATTGTTCCCTTAAGATATCTTAGTACCCGTTTTAAGGCTTGGAGATGTAATGTTGTTGGCTTGTGCATAAACTGAGATAATTTGTTGACTGCAAAACAGACATCTGGCCTGGTTAATGTCAAGTACTGAAGAGATCCAATAATTTGCCTAAACTCAGTGTCATCAATAACAGTTGTGTCATCATTCAGTTTTAGTGGAGAAGCTGCAGACAGTGGATTAGTGCATTCATTGGCTCCAGCCATATTAGCTTTGTTGAGAATGTCTGCAATATACTTAGATTGTGACAGAAATAAACCTTTGGGTGTATGCAGGACTTCAATCCCTAGAAAGTAATAAAGTTGACCAAGGTCCTTAATAGAGAATTTATTAGCAAGTGCTTGAGAGCAACTATTCAAAAAACTGCCATCATTCCCTGTTAAGATCAAATCATCAACATAGACCAGGAGGTATGCAAGAACTGATCTGGACTGATAAATGAAAAGAGAAGTGTCTGCAACAGAGTTCTTAAAACCAAAAGAAAGCAAAAAATTACTCAGTGCACAATACCAGGCCCTGGGAGCCTGTTTCAAGCCATAAATTGCTTTCTTAAGCCTGCAGACCATTTGTGGATGCTTCTTGTCATATAGAACTAGTGGTTGTTTCATGTAAACCTCATCAGTTAAATCACCTTGCAAAAAAGCATTGTTAACATCCATTTGTTTAAAAGACCAGCCATTTGCAACAACAATAGAAAGAACTAATCTTACGGTTACAGGCTTAACAACAAGACTAAATGTTTCAGTGAAATCAATTCTAGGCCTTTGATTGAACCCTTTAGCAACTAGTCTAGCTTTGTATCTAGCAACCGAGCCATCTGCATTTCTTTTCACCCTAAACACCCATTTACACCCAACAACTGCACGATTTGAAGGTTCAGGAACTAATTCCCATGTATTGTTTCTCTGTAGTGCTTCAAGTTCTTCCATCATTGCTTTCTTCCAAAGTGGATCTTTTATGGCATGAGTGGCACAAGTAGGCTCTGAAGTGTCTGGTAAAGGGTGTTTGGTGGCAAGATTGAGCAATTTGGGTTTGAAGATACTGCTTTGTGACCTAGTCACCATTGTATGAGTTCGAGTAGGGAGATTACCTGAGTTTGATGCTGTTGATATTGATGAAGAATTTTGACACTCAGAAGCAGCAGCAGTAGACCCTTGAATTGAATTGAACTCTGTCTGAGGTAATGCTGGAATGGATTCTATTGAAACATTTTCTGATCGTGGTAAAGAAGCAGATGGTTGGCCTGATTGATCTGGTAAGACAGTGATGACAGATTGGTTTGATGGAGCTGAGGAAGTATTTTGAGTATTTACCAGAATTGAACTATCAGTATCAAAAGTTGGATTCCATGTTTCAAAGATAGTGTTTGATGCTTTGGCACCTGCTGTGACATGCTCAAAAGGAAATTTTGTTTCATCAAACATGACATGCCTAGACACGAATATTTTCTGACTAACAGGATCTAGACAGAGATATGCACTTTGGTTTTTAAAGTAGCCAAGAAACACACAAGGTCTCGATTTAGGTTCCATTTTATGTTGAGCATAAGGCTTCAACCAAAGGTAGCAAAGTGAGGCAAACACCTTCAATTTTCCAGATTTGGTTCTTGAGAAAACAACATTTGAAAAGGACATTTGTTTTTCAAAACTGGAGTTGGTAGCCTATTCAAGAGATAAACTACAGTAGTGAAAGCATAAGACCAATATTTGAGAGGCATTGAGGCATTATGAAGAAGAGTAAGACCTTTTTCGACTATAGATCGATGCCTTCTTTCAACCATGGCATTGTGTTGTGGAGTGTGTGGAGGAGTTTGTAGATGTTGAATGCCTAAGTTGGAAACAGAAAGCTTTTAACTTGTCAAATTCACCTCCACAATCTGAGTAAACAGTGACAATGTTAGTTTTGAAGTAGTTTTCCACTAGATTTTTGAATTTTGGAAACAAGTGAAACACATCAGATTTGAGTTTAATAGGATAAAGCCATGTGTATCTGGTAAACAAATCAACAAATGCTACATAATACCGAAAGCCTTGATCAGAAGTTATACGAGCAGGTCCCCATAGATCAGTATAAATGACATCCAAAAGACCCCTACTAACAACACTTGAAATGGAAAAGGGTAAACGATGGCGTTTATTGCATAAACAGGCATTGCAAGAGGTGAAACTTTCTTTGAAGAACACGGTAGAGAAAAATAGTGAAGAACAGAATTCAAGATAGAGATGTTGGGATGACCAAGTCTTTGATGCCAGGTTTGAATATCAGTTTTGACACCTAGAAGAGCAAGGGCTTTAGGTTTAAGTACTGGCTTGGAATCAGCAAAGTAGTAGAGTCCACCTTCATTCAGGCCTTGTGCTACTGACTTCTTTGTGTGCAAGTCCTTCACCACAAAATTTTTAGAGAAAAATTCAACAGACACAGGGTTAGTTTCAGTAAGCTTAGAGATTGAAATCAAATTTGCTTTAGTTTTGGGAACACAAAGTACATTGTGTAAAGAAAGTGAATGATTAGAGGGTGAAATTGAACCAGAACCAGTGTGTGTTATAGAGAGACCTGTGCCATCACCAAGAAGCAAATCATCTGGACCTTCATACTCCTGAGCATATTGCAGATTCTGGATTCGGTTTGTCACATGATGATTAGCACCCAAATCAACTATCTAGTTTGTAGGTGCAACAGTTGTACTGAGATTAGCACTTAGGGAGTTTCCTTTTGGCCTCAATTGATAACATGTTTTGGCAGAATGCCCTGGTTTATCACAGTTTAGACAAACAATTTTCCTCCCAGAGAAATTTGAGTTATGTTTCTGATAACCATTAGTATGAAAATTAGATCTGTGATAATTACCTCATCCTTGGCCTTGAAAAGATTTGTTTCTTGTAAAAGGCTTGGTTGCATAGTTAGCAGTAGGGATGCTAAGATCAATGCTGGATTGCTGCTTCTGCAAGTGTTCTTCATAGTCAGTGAACTTTTCAATGAGTTCTTCAAATGAGTTATAGGACTCTCTGGCCCTAATTCCTGCTGCTAGCTCTTTGAATTCTGGTCCAGCTCCATTTAGAGCATGGATAACTAGCTCATCTTCTGGGATGATCGTATTGATCAATGCCAATTCATCAGAGATGCTTCGCAGCAACTGAAAATATTCAGAAATGAATTTACTGCCCCTAGGCGCAGTGAGCTTATCCCTTAAAGCCATCATACGGGATCTGGACTTGTTTGCATAAAGCTTATTTAATTTTTCCCAAGCATCAAAGAATGATGTTGCAGCTGCAATATGAGACACAACAGTCTCAGAAGCAGAAGATATCATTCCATGAAGCAATAATCTATCTTGCCTAAGCCAATGCTCATAGGCAGGATTTGAAATCATGTCAGTTGTACCTGTTTTGAGAATCTGTTTTGGTGGTGTTGGTGTGGTACCATCAACGTAGCCCAAAAGATCAAAGCCAATAAAGAGAGACTAGAACTGAGTCCTCCACGATGGAAAAATGGAGGCAGTCAACTTGATTGGGAGATGAGCTGCTGCATTGATTGTAAACAGAGGAAGGTTTTGACTTGACACAAGAGTGCCGGTGGGTTGAGAAGAGGAAGACATGGTGGGGACTGGGGAGAAGAAGAAATAGTTGGGGAAAGAGGGTGGGGGGAAAAACAAGGATCAAAGAAGCTCGTTAGAGAAGAGCTCTGATACCATAAAGAACAGGAATTTGGAAGCAAAAGCTTGAGTTATATTAAGTGTGGTCTAGTGTATATATACAGCTAGTATAATGATAAGGTAAGACTAAGTATAAAGATATACAAAGGAGAATTAAATTTAACTAATTCAATCTCAAGTAAACTTAAATAAGTATAGTTATCCTTATCACTAGAATTTGAAATCATAATTCCCTCCAATACGTTTGTGGTGAAAAACTACTTTTTTATCTGCAAACGCAATAACAAACCAAACCTAAGCTAAATATATATTAATCGAACCGCATATGTCATCAAATATTCCTTATTATTGAAACAGATTGGTTAAATTCGATTTTAACAAACATTAAGCGACCCAAAAGAGGGCAATTATATTTCGACCAAAAAAAAGAGGGCAATTATTTGTTATTTAGTAATATTAATTTACTAAGTACTTACTACTAATACTTTGGTTCCCTGATGGCTAATGTCAGTACTACTCAGTAGTGCATGCGCAGTTGCATTGCTGTTGTCTCATTCTGCAGTTTCTTTGGATTCTTACAGAAAATGGTTTATAAATTATTATAATTAAAGTACAAAAGTTACTAAGAAAGAATATGCATGAATAGTGAATACCCCCAATTTATTTACCTCTGTTGGATATTGCGGTGATGAGTTGGCTTGTTTGTTTTGTTCTTTAACGAGAGTTTGAGATTCAGGATATCTCATTCTCATCAAATATCATACAAAGTTGCTCCAATTCTTTCCAGTTTAATTAGTAACAAACAACCAAGTATCATTTGGATCAAAACATCGCAGTTCGCTCGTTTGGCATTGCGGTTGGCTTGTTAATTATGTATGTTCGTATTATTTTTATTTAACCCCAACCTGTCCAGTTAATTATTATACTCCCTCTGTCAGGGACGGAGCCAGGAATTACAATTTGGGGGGTAAACAACAAATTTTTTTTATAACGCTAAGCAACAATATAAATAAAAAACTAATAAAATAATATAACAAATTAAAGAAAAATGATGTTATATTGTCCTCAATTATTTAATTATTAAGTTGAGCTCGGCGATTTTTTATCACATATAAAAGTTATCAATAATATGCTCTACAATCCTTCATAAAAAATATGCTCTAAATCAAATTCCTGAGCAATTTCTTTTTTCGCATATAAGAGTTTTTTTTCCCGCGATATGGAGGAAAAGAAGGGAGATTTATTTGAATACTTGTTTTTCATATTACTTGAGAGTCAAGATTGTGAGGGATAAATTGATATTACATGCAGGTAATTAGAAATAGATATATGTGATAAAATATAAATTTGTTATTGGTAGAAACTTTTTTTTTTCAAATCCCACTTAATATATAAAATAATTAAAAAAACTCCTATATAAACAATTATTTTGAATTTTGGGGGGCAAATTAATAATTAATTTTACTTAAACATTGTATATATGAACCGGTATAGGGAAAAATTATAAAGTTTGGGGGGCGGTCGCCACCCCCCCCCCCCTAACTCCGTCCCTGCCCTCTGTCCCATATTATCTGTCCCTTTTGGGTCAAACTAATCATACATTTGACCTTTAATTACAAAATATATATATATACAATCAAATTTTCGAAAAATATGTTTTGAAAAGTTTTAAAACTTAACTTAATCAAAACCTAATTTTTAAAATTTATTTTTATATATTTGTTTTATAATTAAAGGTCAAAGTTAGGAAACTTTGACCCAAAAGAGACAGATGATATGGGACGAAGGGAGTATTAGATTCAGACTAGTCTAACTCTAAGATGCGTTAGGCTTGCGTTAGACTTTAAATAGGGGAAGCTTTCCTAATGTCTAATTTTTTTCATTCATATCAAATAGGCTTCAATATCTTTTTGTCCCCTTACTTTTTAAAAAATGGACCTTAATTTGCCTCCTTCCTTTTATTTTGGGACATTTTTCCCTTTTACCTTTCAAATTCGGGACAATTTACCCCGAAATTTAACAGAAATTAACGACACCATCAATTGGGTGACGTGGCATTTCCACATCAACCATATGTGGGCCCCATGATATAGTAAAAAATTCAAAAAGAAAAAAGAAAAATGGTATTTTAAATTTTTAACCATCTTGTGAGACTTATATGTGGTTGATGTGATATTTTCACATTAGTGCCACATCATCAAATAGACAGAGTCGTTTAGCTTCCATTAATTTTGAGGTAAAGTGTCTTGAGGAGGTAAAGTTTCCCCAAGAAAAGGAAAGGTAGCAAAATATACAACTTTTTTAAAGGTAAGCAGGTAAAAGGACATTTAAGCCTATCGGAATATGAGATATTACATAATTATAAGTCATAATTGTTAATAATTTGTGATGACTGTCAAAGTCGAACTATATTATAAAATTGTGATATAAAATTCTTTTAGGTTAAAAAAATTGTGATATAAATTTCCAACTATCCATAAGTTTCTATTTACCTTATTAATTTCAAACTGTAAAAACACAGTAATATTATAAGACAGAGCATTCCTTTGCTTTTCGGCTATGTTTCAATCCATTCTCTGGTTAGTGCAAAGAGCTATCAGAATATAATCTATGCTTGGAATATATATGTTCAAGAAAATATCCCTGGCTATATGTAGCTAATTTATGTGTGGCTTCAATGCAAACAAATAATTGTTCCTAAGCCTTAGCCATTAAATGTGACAATGAGACTTTTCAAAGATGGATACCTCAGATTGAGACTATGGCCAAAGCCATCTCCACACAAGCTCAGATTCTCGTGTGCATGCCGGGTCCCTTAAAAATTCTTTAGTCCTTTTATTACTAGTTACTTTGAAAACCTTAAAAAAAAAGTTAAAGTAAATCAGAAAAGATGAGAATTAACATTTTGGAACAGAAAAGATGACAATTAAAGTAAATCAGTAAATCACAAGCTCATACCCAATACCCATTTTTTCAAGCCACCCCATTCTTCATGTAATTTGACAGTTTCCTTGTTGCTATATGCATGCAATAGTATGTTCAATGAACCTGCATATACCACAAATGGTATTATCTTGTATATTTCTCTTAAAACGTCTCGGTGCATTTTTCAATTTTTATTTAGAGTTGTCAGAGTTTGAACATCATTGGAACTAAAATTTCAACACTCTATCAATAGATCACTCGGCAATTATAGCTTCCAAGCACGATCTATTTCATACTTTGAAATATTTCGCATATCTAAAATTTGGGCTATTTAAAGTTTAAACAACTTGTGTTTTTTTTTTTTTTTTGAATCCTACATGCCACCGGCTGCAAGCCAAATTTGTGGGGTAGCCTAACCTAACTAGCCAGATTATCAAATTAATGTCAAGTCGTAACTATATATTGGAACTTTCTATATATATGCTTTAATGCTTAATTCGAAGACATTACAAATTAATTATCATAGCCGAAAGGTAAAGGAGGATGTCAAATGAATCTTTCATACCCTTTTTACTAATTTTTTCCACATATTTATACAGTCAACGAGCATCTTCACAAGACTTTTTATATGTTTCATCATGTTCTGTTATGGAGTTAATTAAGCTAAATTAATCAAATCTCTCTAGCAGCCACCATACGAGAAAACATATATAAAAACTAGTATTGGAAGCTTTGCGATGGTGAGAGATTTTTGGCCAGGCATGGGTGTTTAAAATTGATATTATAAATCTATTTCAACTTTAGTTGATGATAATGATAATGAGAATCACAATGATTGGGTTATTGATAAAAAAAAAAAAATTGGGAAGAAGGTGGAGCCCAACCAGAGCTACAAAATTAAAGCTGTCTTATAGTATGAACAATTTGGTTTCCAACTTCCAAATGTGTATCCCGGCTGAATGTCTGTTTGAAGGAGTGGATAGAATTAATAAGTAGACTGGTGGGACTCATCTCTTCACTCCCTAGTACCCACACCATTTGTGGAAACTCTTTTTATTCACATAAATAGATGTATGTCAAAATGATATTTGTATGTCGGTGAAATATATACATATCCCGGTTTATGACTATTCTTATTAGTTCGGGTCAGTTCATCATATATGACTAATAATTAAAGCTCTGACATCAATCAATATTTTCTCTGTTTATAAGATTTGAATCGAGACTTTAATAGAGGATGACGAGAGAAAGTGTGAGATCATTTGAACCAATCAATTGTTAGTTATCTCTCATATGATTTATTTATATTTAGTTAAAGTTGTGGCATAAAAACTTAGAAAAGGAATATTACTCATTTTCTAACTACATGTAAATCTCTAAATTCATTAAACTTTCATGTGCAGATTTTATGGCTTTATATAGCTCGTTTACAAGGATTTTGCTGATAATTTTTTTCCCTTAAATTTCAACCAATGAATTTAGGTTTGTTACATCAAGCACCTTATTTTAATTTAAATGAAAATATTTACTATTTGTTTAGAATACAAATTTCAATATGTATATATTTTTGATCAATATGATTGTAATATCTACTTGATTTTTTTTAGATATAATATCTACTTGATTTTAATCTATATCTATATATCTATACTATATGACTTTTGTAAAACTTTTGAATCGACCATTATATCCTTATTTTAGTTTATGTTATTGCTTAAACTATTATAAATAGTTTTATTCTACTAAAAAGTATTTTTTTTATTTAATTAAATTTAATATCTTTATGATTATTTTATTTTTACTATTTTTCATTAAAAACTTGGATATATTCAAAAATGTTAATATACAGTTGTATTCTACTAAAAACTCTATTTTCATTTAATTAAATTCAATACTTTTATAATTATTTTATTTTTACCATTTTAATTTAAGAGGTTATTATGATTGACTTGTTTCTATTTGATAGTTTGATGTATTTTGATTGGAATAATACCCCATGCTTGTCGTGGGTTTAAATTTGCTATTTTACTTTGTGTGAGATAATTTCTTTTGTTTCTTTGATAGTAATAACAAAAAAAACCCTATGTACATACAAATGGGATGGTCGGGTTGGATTTGGGTCCGGTTATGTAGGTTAGGTGAGTTTCGGGTTAAGGAAATTTTGGGTTATACGGGTCCGGTTTATTTTCGATTTCATGTTGGGTTTGGTTCGGATTGCTCAAATGTTGGGTCATTTGGGTTGGGGTCAATTTTAAAGTTCGAATCTTTTTCGGTGTCGGGTCATATGGTTCGAATATTTTTGGGTTCGAGCCTCAGATTTTCGGGTTCGGGTCATTTAAATATAATTAACCAAATTCAGGTAATTTTGGATTGATCGGGTTCGGGTAATTTTGGGTCTGAACCATTTCAGGTTCGGCTCATTGATGATTTGGGTACGGTCTTTTCGGTCTCGGGTTGGGCGGATTTTTTGGTCAAATAGGGTTGGTTTCAGGTGGTCGGATAGGATGCCCACACTCAGATCAAATTTTGCCATTTCTAATAATAGGCTTCTTTAGAACAAAATTAATAATATGACTAAAATTTAAATTTTCATTTAATTTAAAATATATTGGGTCACATACATTGCACGTGAAAGTGACGTGAAAGTAACGACTATTTTACATAAATGAAGAACTTTGATTATGATGTTGAAAATAATTAATTATTATAATAATTATACATAAATCATAGTATGATTATGAAACTAAATATTGTCACACTAAAGTTGGGATTTGCTTGAAATGGAGTAGTGGACTTTATTTAGGGACATCATTATACTTTCACCTAACATTGAAGCCCAACTTAAATCATTAAGACGTGGGCCAATGTGGAAATTTTGGCCCATGGCAAAGACTTGCACACCCTTTATATTTTTATCTTAAAAGTTTTGCACCAATATATTTTTTTTTCTTACAAGTTACAAATTACTACTACAATGAGAGAACGACTATTTTTTTTTAATTGCAAAGTTTCCTTTTCTTTTATTTTTAGGGAGCATGAATTTGTATTTTAGTTTCGAATTTGTTTATAATAAAGGGAGTTGTTAAACACCGCCCCCTTTTTGTTAGTTACCGCCCCTCATTTGACAGTTTTGCCCTTTGTTTTATTTTCAAAAATTTCAAATCCTCTGCAATCTTCAAGAACGCTCAAGAACATTTCAAATCTTCAAGAATACTTAAGAACGTGGAATAACCGAGAACTCTGGAAATAGATTCGCCATCGAACGAGATAAGAAAAATCGAAAATTTTCGATGCCACCCTCCTAGGGCGGCCCCAACAATTAAATGTTTTATAAATTTAATTTTATTACTTAATATTATTAGTATTATTGAGTAAATTATTTTTTTGTTGTAAAAATTGGTAATTAAATTTTGCAGGTTGAATTGGAAGATTTTGGTGGTGATGGTGTTGATTATAGTTTAGCATTCATGACTGAGGAAACCTTTGACACCGATAATGAGGCAATTCAATGGACAAAAGACATTGCAATTTTGTGGAATTTCGAGTTAGTAATTTCTTCCCACAAAGATGGCGGTAGGAAGAAGATCCTGAGACGTTTCCGTGGTAAACGGTACAGGGGGAATCTAAGAGATTTAGATGCCGCCGTCCGAAGGAATACAAAGACTAAGGCATGTAAATGCCCTTTCCGGGTGAAGGTCCAAGAGTTGTCTCAGTCTCGCCGTTGGAGGATTGTAGCATATCCTGGTCTAAAGGGTACGCACAACCATGGTTTGTCTGTATATCCGAAGGGACATCGACAGAGCAGCAGACTTAGTGCCGTATCAAAGAAAATAGTGCGGGACATGGCTCTATCAAAGTCGTCTGCTATTCACGCGGCTATTATGAAGCAACATCCGGAGGACAATGTTATCAGAAAACAAGTCTACAACTATAGACATGTTTGTGCGGAAGGAGGACTCTGAGGGCAGAGATGTTTTGACTCAGTTTTTTCATCAAGCCAAGGAAAACAACTATGTATGCCATGCGTATGCTGACCCGGACTAGAGTGGTGACTCATCTGTTCATGGCACATCCAGAATCAGTGATTTATTCCGACCTTGTACAGCTTCGATGACCAGGGCCGTACTACGGTAGGCGGCGTCCATATAGGAGGAGGGATGACCTGCACATAACCGAGCTGTCGTAGGGCTCGACCTGGGATGTATGATTCACTCACATCCTGATACTGAATTAAGCCGGTATACAGAGTCCTCGGTAGACCCATAGCCGGACTTCTCCCGTACGGCAACCAGGTCACCTGAATACATATAGAAAAAACGAACACATAGATTAGTCACTAAATTTACCTTATATAGTGACCTATATGATTATTATAAATCAAATGTATATAATTACCTCCGAAGCAATCATGTTGTCAAGACGGCGACGTAATGTCGTCAACCAGTCCGGCGATCTGTCCTCGGGTCGGACAGCCCAACTGGCACACCGAGGCAATGAGGGATCAAGCCGATCACGTGGGGGGCGAAAACATGGGAAGTACTCGTATATCCATGCCTGCAATAGGGTCATGCAACCAACAATACCCTGACAATCTCCTTTACTCGCCACACCTAGCTGACGATATAGATAGGCTAATGCCACAGCTCTCCATGAATATCCGGGGACAGTCGCCAACCCGTCCTTCACCTCGTGCATGCATGAAGGTCTAATCTGATTTCCACTCTTGTCGACAAACAAGGTGGAACCTAACATAACCCAAACCTATGCTATCGCCTGGGTCTCAGGCACCCGATGAGTCCCGCACCTCTGGAAGACCGACTTAGTCAAAACTCCCTCACGATCCCAGTGCAGTGTATTCAAAACCCGCTCATCAACGACCAACTGCTCCATATAGGCAAACTGCATCTCATCATACCCCGGATCCTCGGTAATCAAGTGTCTCCCCACATGCAGCATGATCGTCATCTCACCGAAAGGCAAGTGAAAAGAGTTCGTATCGGGCTGCCACCGCTCGACGAACGCAGAGATAAGTGGACGATCAATCGATCTGAACAGGCTGAAAGGGAGGTGTCCCAACCTAGTACGGTCAATCATCGCCCACGCCTCCCCTGGCATCACCTCGTACCAGTTTCTCAACTTCTGCCAAACATTTGATCTGTTCTAGCACTTCAGCAGTCCTCTCTCCTCGCCCGCAGACATACGTGACGCTACGTGCCCAAGAAAACTGGGAATCACGTCACCGTATGTAGGGCCACCAGGCACTGCATCCCTAACCACCCAGCTATCATCAGTGATGCGGGATCGTCTGGATCGTTTACTGCTCCCTGAAATTCATTTTAAGTAGAATTAATTTATAATATCAAATAATAACTAAAATAATTTATTAAATTAATTCATAAATTAATTTAACCCTAAAACTAATCTAATAAAATCAAATTAATAACTCAAATTGTAACAAACTAAGTACCTGATGTCGATGCAGCACTAGCAAAGCGGCCACCTGTACCCCTCCTAAGAGGGAGATCAATATGTGGGTGGGACTCGGACTCCGAATCAGAAGAAGTATACCTCGTAGCCCCATCAAAACCAGGCTGCTGACCGCGCTCCAACACATCAAGACGAATCTGCTCCCTCACAGCGGCCCTATCCCTCAAAATCTCTGCCCCTCTCTCCCTCTCCCTGTGAATCTGAGCAGCAGCATCAACCTCTATCTCCCTCTGCTCCCTCAAACTCTGAGCAGCAGCATCAGCCTCCCTCTCCCTATAAATCCGAGCAGCCTCAGCCTCTCTCCCCCTTTGCAACCGATCCTGTCTCTCCCTACGAACGGAGGCATTAACATTGCGACTCCTAGTGTGCCTCGCTCCAGAGCTACCCACCTCCTCTCCACCCTGTAAATACAAAATATTAACAACTATAATTAATTAACAACAATTAATCTTAAATAAACTAATTAAGAAATAAAATAAGTCAAATTAATAAATAAACTAATTAAGAATAATTAATTTTAATTAAAACTAATAAACTAAGTAATTAATACTAATATTTAAAATTAGTTCAAATTAAAATTAAGAATTTCAAAATTTTAATTAATTAAATGTTTAATTTTTTTAAAAAAAAATTGGGCATGCCGCACAACTGGTGCGGCATTGCCATGGCTTGCTGCCCATGCCGCCCCAGGGTGGCACAACCCCTTTTCACCAATTTCTAACCCGGATTCAACCTAATTCAACCTAGATTTAAAACTTGTAAATCTTACCATTGTAATCTTGTAGATCGGCCTCGACATGATTTTGTTGAGGATTTCTTGAAGAAATTGAAGATTGAAGTTACGAAATGAAGTTGTTAGAAAATGATGAGAGTTTTAAAAAATATGAACAAAGGGCAAAAGTGTAAAAAAGGGAGCGGCAACTAGCAAAAAGGGAGCGGTGTTTAGCAATCCAGATAATAAAAGAATAAATAATCAATAAAAGCTCGTACTTAAAAAATAAAAAATAATTTAGCAAAATGGAGTGGGTGCCAATGCCATGGCCCATGACCATGGGGCATCAGTGCATCACCACACATGAAATTTTACATTAAGGTTAAGGGAAAAGTTGGAAATAAAAGACCGGGAACGATCGCCAAAAAAAAAAAAAAAAAAGAAAAAAAGAAAAAGACCGGGAACGTGGCAGCTTCCATCTTCAAAAATAAAATGTCACTGAGAAAAATCATCAAACACCTTCCCTCCATTTCCATTACCAAATCTTTCCATCGCTTTGCTTCTTCCCTTTCTGTCCTCTCAACTCAGGTCACGCCATCCGAGCCAGACCCTTATTCTCTTCTAAAGCAGGATCCGATTGACATCTGCCTTTCGATTTGGGTCAAATCTTTCTCTTCACCGCCTACAGCCACTTTCACAAACCTCACTGGCTTCCTCTCGAAGTTCGATCTCTGGGTCTTAGCCTATCAACGATCATGCGCTCATGTGACCGGGACGTTCCCTCCCCGCAACGCTATCCACTCCCAGACTCTCCATTCCCTTCTCTCCCTCCGGAACGCTGTAGTCAACGGCCGCCGTTTCAAGTGGAATGACAAGACCCATCAGCTTATTCGTAGCCCAAACGACAAGCCGTCCACGAGTTTAATGTCAAAGAGGAAACTTCAGGCCATGATTCAATCCCCCGACCCCTGTTTTCAAGACAGGGTTGTTCAAGAGGTACTTTTGATGGTCCTGGAACCGATTTTTGAACGTCGATTTTCAAGCAAATCTCATGCCTTTCGGCCTGGAAGGAGTGCCCATACGGTTATCCGGACTATTCGGAGTAACTTTGCTGGATACCTTTGGTTTCTAAGAGGTGATTTAAGTGAGTTGTTTGATAATGTGGACCCAAATGTAATCATGGGTTGTGTTGAAAAGGTTGTACAAGATAAGAAAGTTTTGAATTTGATTAAATCAGGACTTAATGAGCGTTGTCAGAGAATGAAGAGTGACGTTGCTGATGGTGATGGTGGTGATTTGAAGAGCAAGAGGAAGAAAAAGAGAAAGGCTACTAAGAAGAAGATTTTGAATGAGAATGAGCCGAAACCAGACCCTTATTGGTTGAGGACTTTCTTTGATTTTGCTCCTGAGGAAGCTGCTAAGGTACCTACTTATGGTTTTTGTGGAATTTTAAGTCCTTTACTTGCTAACGTCTGTCTCAATGAATTAGATCAAGTGATGGAAGATAAAATAGTAAAGTTTTTTAGGCCATCTAAGCATGATTCAATATGGAAAGATACAATTAATGATGGATGTCATAATCCATCTTGGCCTGAGTTTGTTCCTTCAAGTGGTAGAGAGAAAACTAGGAAGATGGATTACATAAGATATGGAGGTCATTTCTTGATTGGTATTCGAGGACCCAGAGAGGATGCTGTGCAAATTAGAAAGGAAATAATTGAGTTTTGTGAAAGCGAATTCGGGATAAGGTTGGATAATTCTAAGGTGGAGATAGAGCACATTAGTAGAGGAATTCAATTCTTGGACCATATAATTTGTAGGAGAGTAATACACCCCACCCTTCGTTACACAGCTAGTGGAGGGAACATTGTGAGTCAAAAGGGTGTAGGGACTTTACTGTCAGTCACAGCTAGCTTACAGCAATGTATTCGCCAGTTCAGGCGGCTTCAATTTGTCAAGGGTGATAAAGATCCCGAGCCTCTGCCTTGTACCCCAATGCTCTACTCCAGTCAAGCTCATACAAACTCACAGATGAATAAGTTTCTTGAGACCGTGGCTGATTGGTACAAATATGCTGATAATCGCAAGAAAGTTGTTGGCTTTTGTGCTTATGTGATACGTAGCTCTTTGGCTAAACTCTATGCTGCAAGGTATAGGCTTAAATCTCGTGCAAAGGTGTATAATATAGCTTCACGTGATCTTAGTCGTCCATTGAGGGAGAGTAGCAACAATTCTGCCCCTGAATACTCTGATCTGTTGAGGATGGGACTTGTGGATGCAATTGAAGGTGTTCAGTTCTCTCACATGTCTATGATTCCATCTTGTGATTACACTCCATTTCCAAGGAACTGGGTACCAGACCATGAACAGCTTTTGCAAGAATATATTAGACTACAAGACCCTAAATTCTTCTGCGACTTGCATAGATCGATAAAACGTGAAGGCCTAAGTTTGCCGCAGGATGAGATAGCTGGCATTGTGTGGGATTATAAGACTCTTGGAATTTGGAGATATCAGTCCAATAGTGGCAAAGAAGTAAAGGAGGGTTCATAATAGAAGGTAAGGAAAGTGTACATTCTTTCACACTATTATGAAATAGTTTGTGCTTAGTTTTCTATAATCATTGCACAGTTGTTATCCAGTACAAGCTAATTAAATGTTATTTAAATAGGCTGACTTGGATCCTTTGCCTCTTGGGAAAATTCATTTAATCATGTCTTTTCTGATAAGAAATAGTAAAAACTATATATATATATTTTTTGAAAAGCAATAGTAAAAACTATATACCCTTTTTATGAGCCACATTGGAAAAATAGATCTTGAAGGTACAATGAATATACCCCATGTTCAACCTTGCCTTCATCAGAGATTGAGATTTTGGGATTGTGGAAAGCTAGTCCTTGTTGCATAGTTAAGTGATAGAAACAAAATGATTCTTCTTAAGGGCAGTGGTTTCATTTGATGAGCAGGATATGTAATGTTTGCATTCCTGCTCTGTTGTTCCTTACACAATTCCATTTATTGTAATATACCAACTTGATTCTAAATATTTAATGTTTTTTTCTTTGATTTTTCTTCATTTCATGTTTCTTAGATTCTTTTTCTCATTTAAGCTTATTTTCTTCTTATTTTCTCTCTCTCTCTCCTCTCCCCCCCCCACCCTTCCTTTTATTATTTTTAATAAAAAAGGTTTTCTGTTTTGATTCAACCTCACTACGACCAGCGAGTGGCTTCTATCACCATTGATGAAAGCCTTTAGCACTAATAGGCATGCTCTCTCTCTCTCTCTCTCTCTCTCTTCTTATTTAATTATACTTTGATTTATCTTTTTTCTGATTTCTAGTGCAGCTTTCTAAGGTGTTCAATTAAGACAAATAGGAGGTGTGCCATGTTTATATTTTTTATGCCTCAGTCCATAAATTGTTATTTGCTCTTTTTGTTTTTTGATGCCAATGATTTATTTGCCAGTGAATTGGACTTTCAAGAAATTTGTCTGGTTTTGATTTCTGTTTGTAAACAATCATAGGGTGTTGAGGAAATTTTCAAGGTGCAATTGTAGCTTCCTTTAATTAATTTTAGTGATTTTAACTTACAAATCTTTTATAGTGCATATATTATAGGATAACTTTTTGTTCAGGGAAAACCAACAGACTACAAAGAGCAAATTTCTTTTACGAGCCTTAATGGCTCAAGAGGAGTTTCCATCACATTCAACCTCAAAGCGTTTAGTTTCTCTCAACTCTCAAGTCCTGAGCTGCATAATGTTTGTCTTCTATAACGTTTTATACAATCATTTTACCTCATGATTCTTTTTCCTCTATAGAACTGCCAATGATCTAACACTTAGATGAACCCTTTATATCTCATAAATTCATTCCCTATTCCTTTTATTTTATGATGATGGCATGATAAAGATATTGTCAAGTTGCTGAAACAAGTCATAATGAAAGATAATCAAGATTTCAGTCTAGAGAAACTGCTAAAATTATGTCTCCATATAACAGAACTTCCATGCAATGAAGGCTGAATATGGAGCTAGAAAAACAAAAATAGATACAAATATGGAAAGAGAGAAAAGGTGGGTAATACATGTCATATGATATGTAGCATCCAAATCGTTGGTTCACTGAACAGAACCGATATCTATATCAAAATGAGAGGTCTCCAGAGGTTATATTTTGAAATACTGCGCCTCCTGCTTCTTGAAGGAAACCATCTACTAGTTCTTGAACCACACGGCCCATGGGGTTGTTCCCCACATTGGTTGTATTAGGAGGCTGAACATATTGAGGAGTTGCAGCAAAGGTTGCCAGTCTTGTTGTATAATCATTCATTTGTTGTATAGGCTGAACATGCTGATTAACAGTTAAAATTGCTGTACTTGGCATGTAACAATTCAATTTGTAAGGTTGATTACTATTTGATGAATCAACTTCAGGAACTGTATTTGGAGTTTGAACATATGTTTGTTGTATAGGTATGTCTGGTTGAGAAACATGGTGAGATGTTGAACCTGAATTTGTAAGGTTGGAGCATTTGGAAAATTGGGGAGGGAAACTTCGTGATCTAAGCAGTTGGGGCTGTTGCTGTGTTAGTTGGATGCTTGTGACAGGTTGAGCATAAGTGTTGGCTCTATCACTATGGTCCAGAAGTTGTCCCTGATTTGTATGTTGGACTTGAATTGCTCTGACAGGTTGTGATTGAATATTGGCACCATTGCTGCTGTGCTGCAGTTTTTGCTCTGGTGTGTGTTGAATCCATATAACAGGTTGAGGACGAGTACTGGCTAGAATGTTGTGGCAAAGCGGTTGATTCAGCTGTGTCCGTTCGATCCTTGTGACAGGTTGAAGTTGAATTTGAGATCCATTGGCCTGGCATGGCAGTAGGTTCTGATGTGTTTGTTGGGTTTGGATTGCTCTTACAGGTTGGAATTGAGTACTGGCACTAGCAGTAGGGCATAGAATCTGTTGCATCTCTGTGGCAGGCTGCAATTGGTTGGCCATGGCACAGTTCATGTGAATATCGTAGTTGCAGGTGCCACACCTGTACAGCCATTGGTTTGAACCTAATTGCTTGCAAATGTCGCATTGAAATTTCTTCTTACTATAAGGAGGGCTGAAACAAAGTTCCAGGGTGTGATGGTGGGTACTAGTGTAGACTGATGAAGGCTTATAGATACAGAGAATATGTATATCAAGCTGACAATCTTTACAGTGGTAGCAAAAGCCCGTGCCTAGTTTCCCGCAGGCATTGCACTTGAAGGAGCCAGAAGCATAAACAGGGGACGAAAGAAGAACAAGGGTGTGTTTGGGGTCAACTTGATGCTCCATATCTCGAGGCATCCTGGAGCAACTTTCATGAAGGCAGTAGTTGCAGGTGCTGCAAAAGTAGAACCACCCTGAGGCCTCTAATTTGCAACCTGCACATATATATGTACTTGTGGTTTGTGGTGGAAGATTTTGAAGTTTCAGGGGATGCAAGTGACTGAAATGTTGAATAAGTGGATCCATATCGAGCCCGCCCATCTGTCCTATTGTCTCCATGAAACGATCCTTAATCTGCTGAGGAATGCTGGTGAATTCAGAGGCAATAATAGGACATTTGAACTGCAAGTCATCAATAAGATTGTATGTGAACATGTTATCTCCTGAAAGTTATTTCCCCAAGATCTCACATTATGACAAACCCTGATTGCGACATGCAAGGTTGGTTCTTTTTTTAAAAGAAAAAAAACTTCAATTTTTCCACTGCGTGCCAAGTTGGCCTGCATCAGTTGAGCTTGACATTATCATTGTTTACTTTGTTTGGAATGAAAACAGAATACAATAGCTAATCTAATATACATAAAAATTGACTTTGGACAGGGACAGCTAAGCCAATGGTTTTCACCCTATCTCTGAGCATCGAGGGAAGAAAACAACTGGTACTTTCCTAGTAATCTCTTTCACAAGAAACCTGTCGTTTTAGGTAACTCTTGCCATTGATTCATTGTTTTGCATAGTTCAGTGAATTGTCTCTATTCATCATTTTGCTTTTATTAGCTAGTTATCTCTCTGAATAATACAACTAGATAATATTTCTACCTCTGTTCATCTGTAATTCCGTAAGTCAAATAGCTAATACTTGATCTGCAAGCCTTATGAGTTCGAGGGTATGATAACTTGTTAATTATGGATGTCCTAAGTGGTCTAAATACAAAGCTGAAAAAAAGAAATAAGGAATGATTATAAATGATAGGGACATTATTAGAAAAGTTGTATTTACTTTTATAATTCTCTTATATTTAGAGTTTAGACCTATTTGGATAGATAACTTGTGCAACTCTTTGTACTTCTCTTATTAATGTATGTAGCTATAGTGATGGGTTTCCATGGTCAATTAGTAGACTTTTTTCATCCTTATAATTAGTATCAACGTCATTTTGCCCAAAAAAAAAAAATAGTATCAACGTCGATAAAGTAATGAAGAGATTGACATTTATGAGCATCACATATATTTCATTTATCAGATACTTCAAGATAAAATTGAAAATGAAAATGGGTTCCTATCGCCAAAATTTGGAATTAATGCTAATAACCATGAAGAAAATGTGCTTATATATATCACTAATAACATTAATCTATTGAAGAATTTCCAATATTGTGTAATATTTCACTTATGAAGGAACTATGTCAGCTGTAATTTGTAATTCAATCCAATAATATTAGGAATAAGTTTTTATTTCAGCAAATAAAAGTTTTCAATGTTGTGGGTTACTTTGAAATTGTTACTTGGTGGGAATCATTGGAATTTGCCTTGTAGTAATAATAACTCTAGTGGGTGCTTTCAATTTCATTGCTCTGCGGTCAGGAAATTTTGATTTTCTTAGTGATTAGATATAGCAATTCCAAATGTCTCAATTTGTGATCCTGATACACCATGCAATTGGAGGTAAAACTCATATATTCCTTACATTTGTTCATCAATGATCATAAGATTCATAACAATGCTTGCCAACTAGTAATAGAAGAAATGATAATGAATTTCGACTCAGGTTGAAGGGATGTATTAAGCTAGCAAAATCTTTGAATAGCCAGAGTCTGGTGAACTTACAACAATATGTATTAAAAGGGTTAAAGACGGGGAAAGTTACAAATTATCCTGGATAAATAGCTCTCTACTCTGGATGGAAAATAAGAATCTTGCACACAATCTTTCTTCTCTTCTTTCAACATCTTCCATCCCTGAAAACTGTAGTACTTTTCTCATACTTTGGAGAAAAACAACACTGGAAGAGCTTCCAACAGGAACACCCTGATCCTCCCTGCAAAGATGGAACCTTAACATGATAATGTATTAATCTCTACCCTTTAAAAACATGAAATGGTTTTACCTACATTTGACAAAATATTGTCAAATTCTGTTAATCTATGGAGGGAATCATTAACTGCAGTTAAATAATGTCAACTGTCAAGAGAAGGAAAAACATGCAAACTTTGACAAAATTAATTTCTACAGGACAAATATAACCATGCTAAAGTGGGTTCTTTGGTTAGTTGCGCTTACTATATTCTTGGGTTTACTGCTCGGATCTTCAATTTCAGAGACGCTTGATATCTTTCTATTCCTCTGCTCCCTTGAATGAGTACTGTCTCTGGTTAAGAATGCCTCATTTATCCTACTATCTGGGTTATGAAAATCAAAACTTCCCTTCTTAGCATAGACAGTTTGTGGTTTGGCTGGTTCAAAGTTGCTTGTAATCCTCTCCAGCATAATGTTATTTTTGTCATTGATTGTTTCCTTAACTTTCTGGAGAGTGCTTGCATCAGAAAGTTTAGGCTCCTTTCTTGCCAGAATTGAATGATCCAAACTTGAATGAGATCTTGCCAAATCTATTGAAAAACATCCATCACTAAACTGGTAACTCGGAGCCGTACTCAGGTCAACTGAAAGTAGACTTGATTGGTCTGCCTCTTGTGCTTGTACTTTTAGATTTGGAGAAGTCACAACAATTTGAGGTTTGGGACTTAATCCAGAGTATTCAACCTTCCCATTTCTTGATGTAAGCATCTTTTTAGGACTATGCAATCTCTCATCCCATCCAACCACTGCTTTAAGAAAATTGTCTTGTGTTCTATTCTCTCTAATGTTCCTAGTAACACCCTGAGATACTAATTGCATCAGTTCTATGCCTTCATTCACGTAATCTTCTCGCTGTTTAGTTTCCATCAGGGATGCTGAAGAATACATGATCTGTCTTGTCAAAGGTTCTGGCAAAGGTGCAGTTGAATGCTGAAAAGATTGTGTTCTTTGATGCGAAATGGCACAGGCAAGATGAGCATCATACTCACAGATTTGACACCTATAAAGCCACTCGTTGTAGCTGGCCAGTTCTTTGCATATGTCACATTGCAAATCGTATGGAGGTGAGAACTCTAGTTTTAGCGCGTGAAGGTGGGAAGTGATTGCTACTGAAAGTGGCAGTGCTGAGCATAAAATATGGTAGCAAAAAGAACATTCTGAACAGTAGTAGTAGAATCCATTGGCATGATGTCCACAAGCCTCGCATTTAAAGGTGTCCTTGCTGGATGAAGGCATGATATGGAGGGTTAAAAAGTGATTCGGGTGGCCAGGATGTCGAGTTTTTCTAGGCATATTGTAACAAACCTGGTGAAGAAAGTAAGGGCAGGTTTTGCATTGGTAATAGCCTTTAGTAGCTGGTGGTATATTGAGCTTGCACCCGGAACAAACGATGTTTCCAGTTGAAGATAATTTGGCATGTACCATTGGATGGTGATGACTGAAATGGTGATACACTTGCTCCTCCTGAAATGCTTTCATCTTCTCTTTCTATTAGCTTTTCTATTTTCTTTTGCTCCTTATACACTTTCCCTTTTTTCCCCTTCTGCTTGTATAATGGTGTGGGTGTGCATTTTAAATTACACAGACAAAATTGTTTGTCATGTATTGGGAAGTCCACCTTTCTTTAAAGTGATCGTTGCCCCTTGTTCTCAATGTTCAAGCTGTGGATATTGAACCTCCAAGGTGGCTGAACTAACGATTGTTGATCACAAGGACTTCTGCCGGCCTTGGCCACATCTAATACTTTTCTTGAGTTCAGAGTCTGTAGTTCTTGTCTAGTAGGTAAAATCTAAATCCAAACCTCATGTGGCAATGTCACAGGCCGGCTGAAAAAACTTTACTAAACCTCTAACTTCATATATATGTTTTTATCTCAATGCGTACAGCAAAGAGATTAAAGCTAGCATCCAGACTCTAGAAATCTCCAAGCTTGCTCACTTTGCTTTGCAATGCCAAGAATCATAGTACTAGTTGAACCATAAGCCTTTCATCATAGGGAGAATATGTTGAATAAGCTTAGGGTCGAACTATTTTCTGCCATTATAGTGCACTTGCTAAATTCTGAAGGTTATCATAATTTTGTCGAGTCTTCTAAAACTTGTTCTGCTGCTCCATTTGGAGGCTTTCCACCTGTGCTAACTGCTAACTTAGATTGAGAAAGGTCGACTACAATGTTCTAAACTATCGGAATGATAGATGGATTAGGGTAAAAATGTTCCAAATAATGAATCTTGTTGGTAGTAAGCTCTATATTCTGTTCAGTTTTACTTAACATACACTGAATTTTTATTTTTTTTTTGGCATCATAACATACACTGAATTTAGGTTTGTATGTTCTGCTACAGAAAATGAAGTCTGAAAACAAAAACAAGAAGTCCAAAGTGTCTATAACTTTTTCAGGTTCTATATCTTAAAACTTTATATAAATTTGTTATCATAAAGATAAAAGACACTGAGGAGCATGAACCTGACATCCTAATTAATTCCTAGTGCTATCTCTAGGATACTTGTGACTTAAAATTGGAGATTAATTTATGCAGAAAAATTAAATAAATAAAAGAAAGAAGAATATGATGAAGGAAGGTCAACCACCTAATCAGTAGTAAATTTATATCAACTAGGCAATAAAAAACTTAATTTTTTGTATATATTTTTCTCTGTCCAATAAACAAATAGCTCTACCAACCAACAATTTCAGTAGAAAGAGACAGATACCATAGAATACAAGCGTTTAAGCAACCGACATAATGTGAAAAACTATCAATCGCAGCGTAAAGAAACAAAACAAAATAGAAGTCAGAGGATATGAATCATGAATGAGCTGCAGCACTCTATTAAAGATTTATTTTTTTTAATATAATTATTAGAAATATAGTTTTTAAATGAAAGCTGATTAGGATGACAGGGATGAAAGAATTTCTTCATCTTTGGGTATATGATTGAGTTATTTAGATCTAGAAACATTTGACCAACCCGAAACTAGGAATTATACTTTACATAACTCTTCTTGATGCGTCTCTGGTTGTTCACATTGGCAACAACTTTGAAGTCTCAACTGCCCTTCTTCTTAAAGTTGATAATCTAGCTGAGAAAATATTAGATTCATATTACAACTCAACTGCATTTGTTCCTGCAGCCATTGATTAGAGAGCATCTGGATATCAGCTGCAGATGTCTGCAACAAAGGAATCGGTCAATTTAACAAGTATGCAACATTCCAGCCATGATCATCCGCTGGAGTTCATTGAAGAGCAAAACAATGGAAGTGAAGAAGTAGATTGCTCTGGATGTGGCGACCCAATAGAGGGTTCATGCTATTGCTGCACTGACTGTAAGTTTTACCTTCATAAATCATGTACTGATTTACCTCTCAACATTGACCATTCCCTTCATGAAGAACACACTCTGAATCTTCAAGTTAAGTCACCATACTCCAGCAGTCATCCAACTTATTGTGATTTTTGTTACAACAAGACGGGATTCTTTTACCATTGTTCTTCTTGTCAGTTTGATCTTGATGTCAAATGTGCCATATCTCCTAATCTTAGTGCTGGAGACTTTTTTGAGTTGGAACATTCTAGCCACAGGCATCCATTGATCTTGGTCGACCAAAGGAAGAGCAATCAAGTTAAACGAGTTCCTTGTGCTGCTTGCGAGGAACCAACATCAGGTCCTATCTACAGATGTATTGAGTGCATATTTTACCTTCATAAGAAATGTTTAGAATTACCTTCAGAAATAACACACCCATCTCACAACAAACACCCTCTTACTCTTTTGACAAATCCACCACTTCATCGTGAGGGATGTTCTTGCTATCTATGCAAAAACCCTTGCAAGGGATTTATTTATCATTGTTCAATTTGTGAGTTTGGCATCAAGGTTAAACATATTCT
The DNA here is from genome assembly GCA_001974825.2 of Corchorus olitorius. Classification (NCBI taxonomy): domain Eukaryota; kingdom Viridiplantae; phylum Streptophyta; class Magnoliopsida; order Malvales; family Malvaceae; genus Corchorus; species Corchorus olitorius. The sequence goes on along the minus strand of AWUE01020322.1, from coordinate 20,226 downwards.
TTCAAGCCAATCTGAAAAAGGAACTCATCAACACCCATTCATCCTTCTATCAAAGCCAATTTCATTCTTTTGTGATGCATGTGGCACTGATGGAGATTGTATACCTTACATATGTACCACATGCAATCTTGCGGTTCATAAGGAGTGCATTTCGTTGCCACACATGATAAAGATACCACGTCATGTTCATCCAATTTCTCATGTGTATTGTCTTCCAGACAAAGAGAATAAATTGTGGGAGTGCAGAATTTGCTACAACGAAGTCAAAACAGAGTTCGGAAGTTACTACTGCTCGGAATCTGATTGCAACTACATTGTCCATGTGAACTGTGTAAGGGAAAAAGATTGGTTAAGAATGGAAGTAAAAGATGTGTTGAGCAAAGAAACCATGGGACTAGTTCCCGATGATAAGTCAGGTTGTTCTGCAGAGGATGTAACCGACACAGAAATCAAGCACTTCGACCATGAGCATAATCTAATGCTTAGTGAGGAGAAGATCGAAGACACATATTGTGATGGGTGCATGCAAACAATCTCAGGTTCTTTCTACTTCTGTAAGCAATGCAATTTCTTTCTTCATAATTCATGTGCTAAATTGCCAATGAAGACGAAATTTTGGTTTTCTTGGAGTCAATATTTGCTCCAAAAACACAGCATTTTTAACTGCGATCTCTGTGACTTCTGGATTAGTGGTTTCTCTTACATTTCTGAAAGGGGAACGACTACTTGTTGCCTTGGATGTTGTGCAAGACCTGATATCTTGACCCACGAAGGGCATTCTCAGCACCCAATCTTCTTTGATAACAAGTGTGAAGAAAAGTGCACTGCTTGTGGGGTTCAGATGAGTACAAAATACAGATGTAAGAACAATGATTTTGCCATAGATCATCATTGTCTTTCAATGCCGCTGACACTCAAACACAAGAGTGATAAACATCCTCTGAAACTCACTTATCATGACAGTGATGATCCAAGCCAACATTATTGTGATATCTGCGAAGAAAAAAGAGATTCAGCTTATTGGTTTTATTCTTGTGCTGATTGCAATTTTGCTGCCCATTCTTATTGTACACTCGGAGAATACCATTTTATCAATCAAGGTGTACCACAGCAAACCATATCAGATCGTCACCCGCATCGTCTCTTTACTGTGAAAAAGGTTTATTACTACCCTCCTTGCAAAGTGTGCGATGAGCCTTGCCTAGACTTGGCCCTTGAGTGTAGAGAGCCGGATTGTGACTATATCATCCACTGGGATTGTCGCTGGTATTTAGATGTGTAATTAGTTTCACATTGTAGACTAATGTAAAAATACTGATAGAATTGGGTGCTTGCAAAAAATTATCAGTATTTCAATCAATCCATGTCATGAATGTTATGTAAATTCAAGAGTTTTCATTACTTTGTGATTAATGTGTTCTATATATGTATTTTTTTTTCTCATTTATCCTATTCTTTTCAGTTGCTTAGATGGACAGATTCTATTTGAGTAATCATAATCAACTTCATGTACCCTTAGTTTTCAGGGTTTAACTTTAAATGCTCATTATCATACCTGAACATTTTTCTTTTTTTCAATTTGGATATTGCAAATAATGCATTAAGTGGATTAAAACCTTTTCTGTATATAATATAACCTTCTCCTTCTCCTTGACAGAAATATTCAAATGGAGGTCTTGGAAAAGAAAAGTAAGGAAACTTGGGGGGAGAGAAGGGGGAGGAGGATAGTATGATTCTTGAAATTAGAAGGCAAAAATCTCAATTAATATATTAGGGACTAACAATTTATGAGAATATCAATTCGGCTCTTAATTCTTTTGTACAGCTCAATTAAGAGCCCAACGTTTTATTTGGGTCAATTAAGGGTTTGGTGGGAAAACTATTTATAACTAGTTTTTAAAAAGAGGGTAAAATACTATATATGGAGGTGATTTGGTGGTGGAATCGGATTGTGCCGTGGCTGTCTATGAGGTCAATCGCAGTGATATTTCTTCGTTTGATTGGGGAGGCGTGATTAGTGACATCTGAGATCTTTCTCATGAGTTCTATTCTTGTCTTTTTTATGCAATCAATCGCAAGGCTAATCTTTTCTCTTATGTTCTGGCCAAACTAGATACGGGTGTGGGGAAAAGAAAATTTAGAGACATAGCTTCCGAAGTATTTTTGTAGTTTTTTTTTTCTTAATAATGAACAAACAGGGTAGAATAGAAGAAAAAAATAAACTAATTTTGATTGAAAAACAATTGATCACTAAGCTTCCTTATTTAACTCGATTTGGATACGAATTGATCAATTTAAAATGTTAGCAACCAAATCAAGAAATATCGGTAAATGTTGTGTCTTGATTGACCCAATTAAAAGATTAGAGATCAAATCGAGATTTTTTACTAACATTGCAGCCTGAATTGAGATTTTAGCCATAATTTTAATTGTTACGGTTTTAGGATTAAATATAAACTTTCTTTAAGAAAGGAAAAGAAAAGAAAAGAAAATGAATACTAAACTGATCCGTAAAGAGTAGGGCATGATTTGGATAAATAATTGATTGATACTTATTTTTCAGAAGAGGAGACGAAAGGAATTAGTTTAGTTTGTTTATTCGGTTATACCTTCCTTTCCTTATAGGCTATAGCAAAGCAGTGAAGGAATGTTCTTGCTTCGATTGAGTTATATATAAATTCTCCCTCAATACACAATTCACAATTCAACTTTTAATATTTAGAAAACAACCAAAGATAACAAAAAAACCTCTCTATTGGAGAGTCTAAAAAGATTGTTCCTTTTTCTTTTTCATTTGAAACGTTAAACAAGTAAGTATTTTTTTTTACCCAAAATGTTTCCTGTCATTTTAATTATTGGTATTGATTTTGCTAGGATATAGACTATATAGTCATTAATTTATTTTTTGTTCGAATAAGATTAACTTGTAAATATATATATAAAAAAGAAATAGTCATATTAAATGAGGGGATGTAAAAAGAGGTTAGATATTTTTTTCCGGTTAATTTAAGTTTGTATTGTAACTTTACTTCTTTTTTTTCGGTTAAATTTTTTTTCTTGTCTGATTGTACCCGACGTTACAAAAAAGGACAGATGTCCCTTTGCCGTCAACAAAATCATTATCTCGTGCCTTCACTTTTGTAAGATAATGGTGTTGTTGACAGCATGGGGGCATATGTCCTTTTTTTGTAACGTCAAGGTACAATCAAACAAGAAAAAAAGTTAAGAAGAGAAGTTGTCCTTTTTGTACAAGTTCAAGAGACTATCATATGTATAGATAATTTTTTAAAGGAATATATATAATGCTTTTTCTTTTATATTTTTCTCATAAATATATTGACATTGATAAAAATAGACTTCTAGTAATGACGTTTAGCAATGAGTATTACATGTCGTTGCTAAATGTTAAGTATTGGCAGCGATCTTTAAAAGTCGTTACAAAATATTGCTTTATTGCAACGATTTTTAAAAAGTCCTTGCTCAATCTACATTAGGCAGTCCTATATGTAACGACATTTTCCGTCGTTTCAAATATTGATAGCATTTGCAACGACGAAAACAAAGTCATTGCTAAATCTTGCATTTTCAAAACGACCTATATTAGTCACTGCTTAATATATTTTACAAATTGAACAAATTATTATAAAAAATATAATTCCTTTTGAAACAACAAATTAAGTCGTTGCGAAATCTTACTCTTTTTGAAACGACTTATATTAGCTGTTGTTTAATGATTTAACAAATTGAATTTCGCAGTGACATTTAAAGTTGGTAAGAAAAACATAATTGCTTTTGAAATGATAAATTAAATCGTTGCGAAATCTTATTCTATTCACAACAACTTGTATTAGTCTTTGCTTAATACAAAAAAACATAATTACTTTGAAAACGATGAATTAAGTCGCTGCGAAATCTTACTATATTCGTAATGACTTTTATTAGTCGTTACTTAATATATTTTTCAAATTGATTTTGGCAATGACAATGAGAGTTGCTAAAAAACATAATTATTTTGGAAACGAAAAATTAAGTTATTGTGAAATCTTATTCTATTCGTCGTTGCTTAATATATTTTTCAAATTGATTTTTCGCAACTATTGCAAAAGTTGCTATGAATTTTTTTGTACTTTTAAAACAACAAAATAAGTCATTGCGAAATATTTCCTTATTTGCGATGACTATTTTTTGTCATTGTAATTTATTATTGTTTTTTATATTAAATTTTGCAATGACAATTAAAGTTGTTACGAATATAAAATTATTTTTGAAACGAGTTTTGCAAGTCATTCAAACAACAATATAGCATATTTGAACTTGAATTTTTATGTGTGACTAAATTAAAATAATATATGTTTATACATATACATTTCAATAGATTTATCTTATAATATATATAGAGTTAAATTTATAAATCACTAGTTTTATATGAAGCATTAGTACATATTACATGTATCAATCAATTTGTATGTACGTGTAGCTTGCTACTCTAATTAAGGTACCTTGATCCTTGTGTAAATTTAATCATAAAAATAACTAATCCTGTATGAAGATTTATGAAGATTAATATTTTAACTTATTATAATTTGTTCGAACAGGTGCTTGGTGAGATAGCGAAATTTGATAGCTGCAAATGTCTGAAGCAAAGGAAATGATCAATTTAACAAAAACACAACATTTCAACCATGATCATCTGTTGGAGTTGATTGAACTGGAAAAGAATGGAAATGAAGAAGTGGATTGCTTTGGATGTGGAGACCTAATAGAGGGTTCAAGCTATTGTTGCATTGAATGTAAGTTTTACCTTCATAAAACATGTGCCCGCTTACCTCTCACCATTAACCATGCCTTCCATGAACACACTTTGAATCTTGAAATCAAGCCACCATACCGCAGCAAAACTCTAACTTATTGTGATATTTGCTACGACACAAAGGGATTCCTTTACCATTGTTCTTCTTGCCATTTTATTTTGGATGTCAAATGTGCTTTATCTCCTCAACTTATTACTGGAGACTTTTCTCTAATTTGTCTAATTCCTAGCCACGCACACCCCATGGCCTTTATCGACCAAAAGCACAACAATCAAGTTAAAATTTTGGCTTGTGGTGCTTGCGAGGAACCCACATCGGGTCCTATCTATAGTTGCTTGCATTACAAGTTTTACCTTCATAAGAAATGCTTGGAATTACCTACAGAAATAACACACCCATCTCACAACAAACACCCTCTTACTCTTTTGACAAGTCCACCAGTTCATCATGAGAAATGTTCTTGCTATCTGTGCAAAAACCCTTGCGAGGGATTTTTTTATCACTGTGCAATTTGTGAGTTTGGCATCAAGATTAAACATGTTTTTTCAAGCCAATCTGAAAATGGAACTCATCAACACCCATTCTTCCTACTATCAAAGCCAATCTCATTCATTTGTGATGCTTGTGGCACTGATGGAGATTGTATCTCCTACATATGTACTCCATGTAATCTTGCGGTTCATAAGGAGTGCATTAAGCTGCCACACATGATAAAGATACCGCGTCATGTTCATCCAATTTCTCATGTATATTCTCTTCAAAACAAAGAGAATAAATTGTGGGAATGCAAAATTTGCTACAACGAAGTCAAAACAGACTACGGAAGTTACTATTGTTCAGAATGCATTTATATTGTCCATGTGAGTTGTGTTAGGGAAAGAAATTGATTAATATTGGAAGTTACTAAGGATGTAGTAAACCAAGAAATTATGGGTATAGACGTTCCGAATAATGAGTCAGTGAGTTCTGCAGAAGATGTAACAGACACAGAAATCAGACACTTCAACCATGAGCATAATCTAATGCTCAGTGAGGAGATGATGGATGAGACATACTGTGATGGGTGCATGGGGACAATATCAGGTCCTTTTTACTTATGTAAGCAATGTGATTTCTTTCTTCATAAATCATGTGCCAAATTGCCGTTGAAAACACATTTTTGGTTTTCAACGAGTCAATATTTGCTCCAAAGGTATACCATTTTCAGATGTGTTTTTTGTGGCTTCTTAATCAGTGGTTTCTCTTACATGTCTGAAAGGAAAACCAGGGTTTATTGCCTTCGATGTTGTGCAATGCCTGATATTTTTGCGCATGAAGGACATGAGCACCCGATCTTCTTTGATGTCAACTATGAAGGAAAATGCAATGCTTGTAGGTATGATATGGAAGGAGGATACAGATGTAAGAACAATGATTTTGCCTTACATTATCAGTGTCTTTCATTGCCATTGACAACCAGACACAAGAGTGATGAACATCTTCTGAAACTGACTTATCATGATCATGTTGATTATCCAAGCCAACATTATTGTGATATCTGCGAAGAAGAAAGAGATCCTGCTTGTTGGTTTTATTCCTGTGCAAATTGCGATTTCACTGCCCATCCTAAATGTACACTTGGGGAATACCATTTCATTAATCAAGGTGTACCATTGCCAACCATATTAGACTGTCACCCGCATCGTCTCTTTACCGTGAAAAAGGTTTACTACTACCCACCTTGCAAAGAGTGCAATAAGCCTTGCCTAGACTTTGCTTTTGAGTGTAGAGAGCCAGGTTGTGACTACATTATCCATTGTGATTGTTGCTCGGGTTGGCTCTTAGATGTGTAATTTGTTTCACATTGTAGTCCAATGTACGTAACAAAGATATACTGGTACAATTGTGTGCTTGCAGAAAATTATAATATTAATGGGTAAATTACAAATTTAGTCACTTAACTTTATGTGAGTTTCTGTTTTGGTTACCCTACTATGAAAAGTAACGATTTGGTTACTTACGTTTGTAAAATTGAATATTTTGGTCACCCAACCGTTAATCTGGTTATGTGGCACGTTCATATCATCTATCATATCACGTAGGATAATGATATGACAGGTCATATAATCAAAAATATCACCTAACATGAGAATATAGCATGAAAACGTCATTAAACATGCCACGTGGCATAACCACATCATCATGTTATGTGATTGAGTGACCAAAAAAATATTCAATATCACAAATATAAATGACCAAAACATTAGTTTTTATAGTTAGATGACCAAAACAAAAAATCACCTAAAGTTAAGTGACCATTTATGTAATTTACCCTATTTTAATTCATGTCATCCATGTCATGTGAATATGTTAATCCACGAGCTTTTCACTACTTTGTGATTAATATGCTCATGGTTCCTTGTTCTATCTGTATTTTATTTCATTTTATTTTCATTTATCCTACTCTCATAAGTTGGTTTAGATAGATTTTGTTTGAGTAATTGTAATTAACTTCATCGTACCTTTGATTTCCATGGTTTAACTTTTCTTTTTTCTTAAAAATACTTTTCCATGGTTTAACTTTTTTTTTTTTGTAAAAAAAACTTTTCCATTGTTTAGTTTCCATGGTTTAACTTTTAAATGTTTATTCGTTTTTTTTTTCTACTCATGAACATGATATTTAAATATTTATTCTTCTGGTATTGAACAATTTTGTTCTTTTGACTATTGCAAACAATGCATTTACTGGATTAACACCCTTTTAAGTTAAAAAATAACCCCCTCTTTTTCCTTGTAAGGAGGAGAACTATAGGACTAGTTTGATATTGCAATTGCAATTTGCAAAAACTCAATCGATTAGGTGCATTTTGAAATTGTTTAGAAAAATATAATTAGTGTTTGATATTGTTGTGAAAAATTGTGATATAAAGAAAAAAAATGTCTAAAAGGGATATAAGTGAAAAAGTAGAGAATTTTTTTAGAGTATCTTAGTAATATAATGTCTAAAAACACTCTTGAAATTCAAAAGCACCATAAAAAATTGACTTTTGATACAAAGTAAAACTTATTTGGTATTACGTTTGAGGTGGAAAAAAGTTTTTGTTTATAGGATTTTAATTATGTTAAAAAGTCTCTTTTTAGGAATCTATTAGAATTGTGCCACCTAATTTATTTTGAATCAAAATCAAATTTTATCTTACATCCTACCTCATTATATATAACTGATGTAAATGATGCAAAAAAAAAAAATCTAACTCATGTAAATAAATTTAAATAAATCTGAATATAAATAACTCACTAAACTAAATAAATTTGAATCTTTTTAATTAATCATATTAACATAGATTTTTTATAATTTTAACATCAAGTAAAAAAAATTCCAGAATCTTTTGGCCACGTTAATTTTTTTTTTTCACGTCTAAGACTTTTTTTTTTCAAAAGGAAGGATTTTTTTTTGGGTTTAGAGGTATAAAAATAAGAAAAATGGATTTTTACAATTAATAGGGTTTGATTTGGTAAGGTTAGGTGTAAAGTTAATTTTGAATTTAATTCAAAATAGATGATGTGTCATCACTTGAATGGAATCCTAAAAGACCCCTTTTTAGGATCATCTTAATATTATAATTTAAACTCTTGTTATCAATGTCTAAGGTTGCATTTGGTTTGTGGAAAGTAGTGGAAAAATGTGGTAAGTTAGTTAAAAAAAATAACTTTCCCATGTTTGGTTGAAGGAATCTAATTTTAGGCGGAAATGACATTCCCATCTAAAAGGGTGGGAAAGTTAACTTTCCCAGGAAAATGTTACTCTTTTTCTCTCTTATATTCTTAAAATTTAATAATTTTCCCACATTAACCAAACATGATAATCTTATTCTCACAAAAATAAAAATTATACTTTCCCAATGAAATAGCATTCCTAGGAAAGTAGTGTGAATGACATTACTACGTGATACCTAAGTTACCACGAACTAAACATAACCTAAATGCAATGTTAATTTTTTTGAAAGAAAAATGGATATCTTTCATTCATATAAGATGAAAGTACAATATAACTGATGTTAGAATAATTTAGGAATATCATCCTTCATTACATCAAATCTCGATAAAACCCTGCAATCCATTAATTTTTGCACCTGAAGAACTGGATCTTCCTTGAAAATCCAAAATGACTACCGTGAATCATGTTGATGTCTCGCTATCACGTCCATCACCCCCTCGTTATCGTTTGTTTTTTCAAACAAAAAGTTTTGATCAACGATAATCAAGTGATTGCATTCGATGGACAGATTTCTTCCTTGGCACCCAAAAGAAAGGGATTACCACGATTTTGCCACAAATCTGAATAAATAAAAGGTTGATCATTCCTAAAACTATCATAAAATTCAGACTCGACAACTCAGATTTGAAAAGAACTTAGACTAGACTTGAAACTGACTTGATAAAACAAACCGACTCAAAATGACTCAAAAACAAACTCAAATAAAAATTAAACAAATCTGAAGATCTGAATCCTTTATTAAAAATTAAAGAAATTAACAAAAACCAAATTCTCTTCCTCCCCCTTAGTGTGACAACGAAGAAGGAGAAGGAGTAGTCGAAACACTAACGAAGAACTAAAAAAACTAAGGAGAGGGAAAATAGGAGAGAGGAGAGGCGGCTAGGTTTAGATGCAATGTCAAATTAGTAAGAGATTGGGGAGGACAATCCTGTTCACTAAATTAAATTAAATATTTTAAGACAAAAATCTCAATTAATTAGGGACCGACAATTTATGGAAGATCTCAATTTGGATTTTTTTTTTTAAAATTTTTTTTCTAAATTAAGAGCCCAACATATTCATTTGGCCGATTACCTTACAAACTATCCATATTTATAATTGGGGGCTAAACTTGGATTTAATTTCTTAACTTAATTATTAGGGGGGCTAAACCTGGATTTAATTTATTTCTTTAATTATTAGGAGGGCCAAGTTGGAGGGACAAATTGGAGGATCAAAAAGAATTATCCTTAAATTGGTCAATTCCTGGTTGCTAACATTTTCAATCGAGAATATCTGCAAATTTTGTGCCTTGATTAATCCAATTAAAAGATTAGAAATCAAACTCAATTTTATCCAAAACATTGCAGTGTGAATTCAGATTCTAGCCATATTATTATTGTTACAATCATGGATTGAATCTCTACTAAACTTTCTTAAAAGGAAAAAGAAAAGAATACTATACTAAACTGATCCGTAAAGAGTAGGACTTGATTCGAATAATTATTTTAATGTTGTTGTTGAGAATAGGAGAAGGAAGGAATTAGTTTAATTTGTTTTTTCGGTTAAACATACCTTCCTTTCCTTAGCTAAGTAGTGAAGGAATGCTCTTGCTTTTATATTATAAATATAAATAAACACTCCCCAAATTAACAATTCACAATTAAAATTTTGAATATAGAAACAATTACCAAAGATAACAAAAAAAAAGAAAAAACCTCTTGGCATATATTAATTAGAAAGCCTAAAATATTGTTCCTTTTTCTTTTTCATTTGAGGGCGTCGTTCATATAAAACAAGTAAGCATTTTCTTTATTTTACTCGAAATCTTTCCTTTCTTTTATGGGTAATCATTTGATACATCGGCGGTGTAAATTTTGGACTCCACAAGCGGGTTGTGGAGTTGACACATATCCATTTTCTGAATTAATTAAATTTTAAATATTTCAATCTAGTGTTTAAGGGACACATGTCACCCTTCAAGACCCGTTTGTGCAGTCTGCTAAACTCCACTGACAGTGTATTATATATAAACCCTTCTTTTATTATAATGATTTCTGTTGGTTGTGTTAGATTATCAATATAGTCATATTTAATTACATTTATTTTCTCTCTCCCTAACTCTCCATTAATTAGGAGTATAGATGGAAAATAAAATAAATTAAAAGGAGAATTGTTTTACTTTTTCTAAATGTACCGGTTAATCCAATTATTTTTCCCTTCATTTCCTTTGCTCTTTCTAGCCCAGCAAACATGTTTCTATGTTTTCAAACTCTACATGCATCTTTTACTCCAAATATATACATTAAGACAATGGATGGTAGACTCGACTGAAGAAAGATGAATTTATATTGGATTAATATTATGTAACTTTATTTGTTCCAACAGCTATTTGGTGAAGGAGCAAAATTTGATAGCTGCAAATGTCTGAAGCAAAGGAATTGGTGAATTTAACAAGAATGAAACATTTCAGCCATGATCATCTCTTGGAGTTGATTAAAGTACACATGAATGTAAGTGGAGAATTATTCAATTGCTCTGGATGTTGGGACCCAATAGTTGGTTCAAGCTATTGCTGCATTGACTGTAAGTTTTACCTTCACAAAACATGTACCAACTTACCTCTCAACATTAACCATTCCTCCCATCAACACACTTTGAACCTTCACAATAACTCAACATACCCCAGTAGATTTTTGAAACCTTTTTGTGCTATTTGCTACAACACAAAAGGATTCTTTTATCATTGTTATCCTTGTGGGTTTGATCTTGATGTCAAATGTGCTTTTTCTCCTCATCAATTTATTGCTGCAGACTTTTCTAAGTTTCAGCATTCTAGCCACGAGCATCCTTTGATATTGATCGACCAAAGACCCAACAATCAACTTAAACCTTTTGCTTGTGCTGCTTGCGATGAACCAACATCGGGTCCTATTTACAAATGCACATATTGCCGACCTTATTACCTTCATAAGAAATGTTTAGAGTTACCTCCAGAAATAACACACCCATCTCACCACAAACACCCTCTTACTCTTTTGACAAATCCACCACTTCATCATGAGGGATGTTCTTGCTATCTATGCAAAAACCCTTGCAAGGGATTTATTTACCATTGTGCAATTTGTGAGTTTGGCATCAAGATTAAACATGTTTTTTCAAGCCAATTTGAAAATGGAAATCATCAACACCCATTCTTCCTTCTACCAAGGCCAATCTCATTCATTTGTGATGCTTGTGGCACTGATGGGGATTGCATCTCGTACATATGTACTACATGTAATCTTGTGGTTCATAAGGAGTGCTTTTGGCTGCCACACATGATAAAGATACCACGTCATGTTCATCAAATTTCTCATGTATATTGTCTTCCAGACAAAGAGAATAAATTGTGGGAGTGCAAAATTTGCTACAATGAAGTGAAATCAGAGTATGGAAGTTACTATTGCTCACTTTGCAATTATATTGTCCATGTGAATTGTGTTAGAGAAATAACAAATGGTACATTGCTGCTATTCGAATCTACTAAAGATGAGTTGAATAAAGAAACCATGGGACTAGTTCCGAATGACGTGTCAGGTTGTTCTGCTGAAGATGTAACAGACACAGAAATCAAACACATTGACCATGAGCACAATCTAATTTTCAGTGTGGAGATGGTCGATGAGGCATACTGTGATGGGTGCATGCGAACAATCTCAGGTCCTTTTTACTCCTGTAAGCCATGTGACTTCTTTCTTCATGAAGCATGTGCCAAATTGCCGTTGGAAACATATTTTTTGTTTGCACCGGGTAAATTTTTGCTCCAGAAATATAGCATTTTCAGATGTCTTATTTGCAACTTCTGGGTCACTGGTTTATCTTACATGTGTAACATGTTTGAATTTGAATTTTCTCTTTGCCTTGGATGTTGTGCAATTACTGATATCTTGACCCACGAAGGACATGATCAACACCCAATCTTCTTTGATGAAAAGTATAAAGGAAAGTGCACGGCTTGTGGAGGTGATATGGGTAAAGCATTCAGATGTAAGAAGAATGATTTTGCTTTAGATCTTCAGTGTCTTCAATTGCCGCTAACAACCAGACACAAGAGTGATAAACATCCTTTGAAACTCACTTATCATGATAGTGATTATCCAAGCCAACATTATTGTGACATCTGCGAAGAAGAAAGAAATCCTGCTTATTGGTTTTATTCCTGTGCGTATTGCAATTTTACTGCCCATCCTAAATGTACACTTGGGAATCACCCTTTTATCAATCAAGGATTTTCGGCTACATTCGAGTGTCACCCGCATCCTCTCGTTACTAGAAAAAGGGTTTATAACTACCCTCCTAATTGCAAAGAGTGCCACAAGCCTTGCTTAGACTTGGCCCTTGAGTGTACAGAGCCGGGATGTAATTATATTATGCACTGGGATTGTAGCTTGGATTGACTCTCTAGATCTGTATATTTTTCTTCCATTCTGCACCAATGGTAAGATTTGTAAATATATTTCACATTGTAGACTGATCATGTAAATAGAATTGTGCTTGGAGAAAATTATTAAATTCCAATCCATCGATGTCATGTGAATATGTTAATCCGTGAGTTTCCATTTATTAATGATTATATGCTTCATTTAAGAGTCATCACTCATCATCAAATTCATCAGCAGAATAAAGCATATTTAGGCACCCAAAGCAGGATAATGTGCAAAGCATCAACATCAATCACATCCTTTTGCTCTCTTTTTTAAAAAGGTTTACTTAACTATTAATACACACCATGAAATGAGAATAGCCTCTCTACATTTGGCATTGTAAAGACTAAGGAGCCTGTCAATGCAACAATATTCTATCCATGCTTCTTAGTATTCAATCTTTTCTTTTGCACATCTCTGTTTTTTTTTGTTGGAAAGGCAATGGTATGTTATTCATAATTGGAAAAACACAACAAGGTGCAAATTACAAACAAGGAAACGAACTCAAGACAAACATGTTGAATCCTGTTGTTTTTTATGATAACAAAATAAACCCAAGTATATTAGCTAATACATCTACTTAGTGTGCAGTAAAGCCTTTAACCGCAGAAAAGTTGAGCAGTATAGACTCCTAAAATGAAAGCTTCATTAGTGACACTAACGTAGCAAGATGCCACAAATCCTTAGGTGCATTGAAAACTCAAAGTACCCAAGGAAATTTGGATAAAGCCAAAGGTGGCAGTTTCAGAATACAAAACTCAAATATGAAGAAGTACAATCAAGTCAGAATATAAGAAGCATGCTCCAGTCAAGTCAGAATTTTGAAATTGGAAGAAAACTTGAAGACATTGATGGGATTAATGATCGAGAGATTAAAACAACTAGTAGCTACAGGAAAAATAGTACGGATGCGCTGAAGCGATCAACGCCGTACGGACGCGCTCGAGTTGTCTACAGCTGGCGCAACTAAAAGACAAGAAAAACAGGAAAATGACTTGAATTTCAAACCTAACGGCTAGTTCGCTAGAGAGTAGTATAAATACTCAAATCTAACCGTTTGAGTTCAAGTTTTGGAGCATCATTGAGACTAAAAGTTCAAATAGGAGTCTGACTTTTAGGGAAAAGGTCAATTAAAGGCCTAAACTTCAAAAAAGGTCAAATAGGTGTCCAACCTTTTCGATTTGGGTCAAATAAGGACACTTCTATGAAATTTATGGACACTTTCAACAAATCAGGATAATAGGATGTTTATAAATATAAACTAGAGATAAGCACATTTCCATGAAATTTGTGGATATATATAAACTAGAGAGAAACACATCCTATTATCCATAAATTTCATGGAAATGTCCTTATTGACCCCAATCGAAAAGGTTGGGCACCTATTTAACCTTTTCTGAAGTTTAGACCCATAAATGACATTTTCCCTAAAGTTCAGACCCCTATTTGAACTTTTAGCCCATCATTGAAGATCAAATCACTTACTCTCTCCAGAATTTCAAAATCCCAAAAAATCCAAGTCTTGCTCTCTTTATAGTTTATTCTTTCAGCTTGGAAATTTGCATAAGCGCTTAAAGTCTATACCTTTAGATTGTAATAGGCCTGATTGTGTGTATTCTGATATGTTAGGATCATTTTTACACTTTGATACTCTGTTTTTCTGATTTTTGTTTAAGTGCGGGTTGTGCACTTGTGTTTGTTTAAGTGTGGGTTGTACATTTGGGATTGCTTTGAGTGTGGGTTTGCACTCGTGTCAAAGCTTTGGGTTTGAAGCTTTGGGATTGTAATAGGTGTTGTGAAGACCTGGTTAACTTCACTGTTTAGTGGATTTTAAAATCCTTGGTGTGGTATCCAAGGTAGAGGACGTAGGTGTGAAAGGCCAAACCTCTATAAATCGCCGTGTCTACAAACTTCCATCCTTTCCTTGACCGTTCCAATTTTATCTTCTCTTACTTCCTTTATCATTCCACTATTCAGTTTTTAACGTCTTTATTTCCCTCCTTTGCTTTTCATCTGCTTCATGTTATTGCTTATCTCTCTGCTTTGCATTAGTGACTTTAATAGCGAACTCTGAACTAGTGTCTTTAACGCATTTTTCAAAGATCTCAAATTTCGATTAAGTGCTATTCATCCCCCTCTAGCACATCTAAGTGGACCAACAAAACAAAGCATACCAGCACAAAATAAAGGTAAAACCAAACAATTAACACAAATTGACATTGGCTAAAAATAAAAATACAATAGCAAAACTTAGTCCCCTCTGCTTCAACGGAATCTTAATTTTCCTTCTCTTTCAGAACTAGTTGCCACACAACTTCTATAACTCAATCATAAATCTCACTCTTTTGAGCAGTTTTTCCATACCAACAAATCGCAAGAGTCCTCCTCAAAACGAACTGAACTGCATCCATAAGCCTGCTAATCCCCTATTAAAAGGATTCCTCCTCAATTCATCCATCCTTAACCAACAAGATCCCAAAACCATCAAAACAATTCAAATAAAGAAAAGTCCTCCCACCAATTAAACTGCCTCAGAAACAAAGCTTTGAATTCAATCTTTCCCAATAACATCTAAAAATTTGCTACCACTTCAAAAATCAATATTCCAAATTGAGATAAAACTGCTAGCCGCACCAATAGCATTTGAACCTTGCAATTGAAAAAATAGCTCTCCCCTCGAAAAGACCTCATGCTTCACCATATACATCTCAAGAATTCTTCATGTCTTCATTTGAATAGAAAATTCCAAACTTTCAAGGAGCATTTTTTAAGTAGCAATCTCCTCCTTTCCATAGATATAAATTTCTCCAAAATCAAGCTATCATCACAATAAAAGGAAATTCCTAACAACTTTCCTACCTCCAATGAAGCTTTAGCTTCCTTCATCAAAACAAGGATTCTATTTTCAAAATCACCTTCAGAGAGTGAATGGCTACCTGCTTCCCCTAATTGTTGCATTGGCTTCTTGGACTTAGATTTCTTGAGCTTTTTCTTCTCTACTTTCTTGCTGCGTTTCTTATTTTTTTCCAATAATTTACTGAACCAATCTTCCTCTATCTCCTCCTCATTATCCTCCATATCTGCCAAGTTTCTGAATTTTCTAGTGTCATTCCCCTCATTGATAATCGCATCCTTGATAATCGGATCAGAGATAAATGTTCCTAATGTAGTTGGTTGCGCTGCCTCCTCCTCTTTAGAAATTTGCTTCAATAAATCCTGGTTTTCCCTTTTTGTAAAAGGTTGAATTTCCAAATTGTTAATATGCCCACTCAAACAAACATCAGGCGACCCAATACACACTAATTCTTTTGAGCCGGAATTACCATTTTCTTGAGTCAAGCCCACTAAAGCATGATCATGCCCTAATTCAAAATTTGAACCCCTTTCCTGATCTCTATTTATATGCATATCCTGTGAAACTTCCAAGACATTTGCAATGAATCCGTCGCCACACATGAGTTCCTCTTCCAAAGCACTTGATAGAGTTCCTCTTCTAAGGGATGTAGGGTTTCAGACTTTCAATTGTTTTGTTTTTGTCAGTCGAAAAGTCTAAATAAAAAACCAAATTTTACATTAGTAAATTATTTAAAAATCAGTTTTAGTTCAGATTCCTCAAATTAATGAACCGACCGAAATCATCTTTTTCGCCGAAATAGACCGGAAAGTAACGAAACAACTGAAACAGTTGTGAAAATAGCGAAACTTTAACTGGTATGGAACAAAGACCCTACCGGTACCGGATATAAGCTTTAATGGCGTATACTGGCCGAAAAATCCGGTACTGGTATGAAACTAACAACTTTGAATCAAAGTGCTTCTCTCCATCGACACATCTATGAGCTTGATGAACTTACCCCATCTAGATGTGAACTCCTTAAAAAAGTTAAGATGCCAGAGGAATCAAGAAACACCCTCCAATTTAACCCATATCTCTCTAACGTTCTCTTCTCCACTAGCATCCCAAAAATGGAATTTTGAGCAGCAAATCCCCATGAATTCACCAGGGTGATCTAAGAAAGACTACATCTTTTCACTCTTTTGGAACTGTAAAAGAATTCTGACATTACTCAGCGGGATAATCACCACATCAAGATTCAAATCCACCACAGTTTCTTTCACTTAATTAACCGTCACATTTGGATTCAACCTACCAATAAGACAATTTTCTAACCACTTCATATCTTCTTGAGGAATATCAACATTCATACAACAACTTCCTCAGTCTAAGAAAAAAATTTGGGTTGAGACAATTTTGCATTATCAACATCCACTACCCCACAATCTGAGACCCTCTCTGCTCTGTCTCCACCGCATTAACTTTGAAACTTTCTATATTACCTCACCTTTCCATTCTTCACAACCTCTTTAAAAATCCTGCCATCAATCCTATGTTGTGCAAAATCTCTCCTTTCACCTTCTTCACGGTCTGACAAATGGGACCTGAACCTTTCTGCCCTCCCTTGACCTCTTGTCTCTCTGACTTTAGAAATTCTAATTCTAGTTCCTTCAAGAAATCTCCGATTCGCCTTCTCTAATTCCAGGTAGGCGTCTTTTTCTACCTAGTATCTAACAAAGGCGTATGTTGTAGGACCCTTTTGTCTGCTACGTTTGTGGATAAAAACATCTGCTATTCTTCCATAATCTGAGAAAGCATCCTAGAGAGCAAATCTAGAAACTCTGTGACTTAAATTACCAAAGAAGACTGAAAACAGACTTGAACACCAATTCACTAACTTACTATGCTGACCAACGTCGCCAAAGATCCTTTTATCCATTTTGAATCTATCATAAATTTTTGGCTAATTACTCAAATAAGGGCCTAACGTTTGCCAAAATGCTCAAATAAGGGCCCAGTCTTTTAATGTGGCCAAATAAGAGCCTAACGTTTGCCAAAATGTTCAAATAAGGGTCAGACATCGAAAATTCTCACGTGTCATCCAAACTGACGCCATGCCTTATTTGAGCATTTTCAATAACGTTAGGCCCTTATTTGGTCAAAATAAAAGATTAGACCCTTATTTGAGCATTTTCAATAATGTTAGGCCCTTATTTGAGCATTTTCGATAACGTTAGATCCTTATTTGGTCAAATTAAAAGATTATACCCTTTTTTAAGCATTTTGGAAAACGTTAGGTCTTTGTTTGAGCAATTAGCCTATACTTTTGCATATCTCTTAAACTTTATTATAGTATTTCGTGCCAAAAAAGAAACTTTATTTTGGTATTAGAAAGATATAAGTATTTTCCATTTCCCTTAGTTTTATATATTTATATAAAGGATGGAAATCCCCTGCCCCAAGTTTTGTGCCTCACTTCATGCTACATTCACCAAATTATGCCACATGTCCCTTGTGTTATACCTTGTTTGTTTTTAAGTTTTAACAAGTAATATTTATACAAGAAAATAAAATAAGAAACCCACATAAACACCAGATTTAGTCCCAAATTAACAATAAATAATTATATATAAGTGTTAGTGCTAAATTTTAATACATTCTCCATAGGGTTTTAGAATGAAAATATAAAATTTAATTTAATTACACAAACAGGGAATAACATTAAAAACTGAAAAGGGACACGTGTCATTATTTGATGGATGGGGCACAAGTGGGACACCAAAATTGGGGTAGAGGATTTTCGTTCTTATCTATACCATATATAAAAGTATGAATAAGGGGAAACTTTATGTTTTCCGATTGTACCCTTTTTTTCAAAAAAAATATATTTCTAATTTGTCATTATTAAATAATATTTTAATTATTTTACTATTAAAATAATAAAAATTTAGATTATCCTCATTAATTAGGATCCAACGTGGCGAATAGGGATGCCCCACATCATCTTTATCTTTTGAATTTTCGTCCAAAACATTCTCCAAGTCGGTTTAGGAGAAGATCAATTTTTCCAAAAATTTTAAGGGCAAAATCGTTCCCCAAAATGGCAGAATTAGGTCTCGAGATAAACATAAAAGTTGTAGATCTCGGAATCCTCTTTCCAACGGTACCTCATATGGTTAACAAAATTTCATAAGGAGGTTACTAATATTTCATTGGGAGGTTATCAAAATTTCATATGAAGGTTATAAAAGTCTCAATTTCATAAGGAGTACCAAAATTTGATAGAAGGTTATCAAATCTTGTCACGCCCCGACCCGGAAGTCGAGCACGGACAATCGCCATGTTACCTCGAAACACGTGCCGACCGGTCACGCGCACCGAGGTTCCACGAAGCGTCAATACCAGATAAAAATACCGAAAACATGAACTGAGTAATAAATCTGAAATACTGAAGTTTGCAAATCATAGTAAAAGCGGAAACATTAAAAAAAATATATACGGTAGTGAAAATGCTGCAACATTTAAAAAAACGTAACCACAAATCAATGAAGAAAACCAGAAATCGAAGTAAAACAAAAACGAGGAACAAAAGATAACAAAAACCAAAAACAACTGCCAGTGAGACCCATCATGTAGTGAGAAGTACCTCTAACTGGAGGGATCACAGCCTATGCCACCGACTCGATTGTCAAGGGAAAACGCTGATCCTAGCTACCTTGAAAAGTCAACAAGAATTTGAGGGGTGAGTACACGAATGTACTCAGTGAGTGAGCCACCCTCAAAAGGAGACCCGAGAGGGTGGGGTGCACTCAATAACCAAAACAATTAGGAAAACCAACAATTATAAAAACAATATCATCAATCAAAACTAGTATACAAAATCATTTATCATTTATAAAACCTGGGCTGCCAACAAAACCTATCCAGAGTGACTTTGGCACGAGTCAACCTCCGGAACCATCAGGGGCATTTTTTTGTCATCGTCAAATAATATCAGTAAAAATATAATTATCTTATTTTCCCAAGAAAGCCCGTTCCCCTGACGTTGGCCTGGGTCCGGTACTGCGTGGTGGCCGCAGCACACCCAGTTTAGCTCCCCCATGCACACGCCGAACCGGTACATATATATGGCGTGTCGGGCCTGGAGCGACGAACCATGTGGATCCAAATCAAACCATGGTCCGCCAAATGAGTCCAACTACTAGCTAGTATACCACCAAATCAAGCCATACGTGCTCCCTAGACTGCGTCCAGTCCACGAGTCCCCGTATGCTTTCTAACCGTGTCGTAATCAAAACCAAGAGTCATTCATGCACCCAAAACAATTTATTTAAACCATTTATAAAACATATTAATAAAACAGTAATAAAACAGTTC
>AWUE01020319.1:0-28864 GCA_001974825.2 Corchorus olitorius | reverse complement strand
AATTTCGAGCTAAGAACAGTAAAAAAAAATCTAAAGTTAATTTTCTTTATCATTTTTCTATCAAATTTAAAAAAATAGTATTTTATATGATTAAAAAACTAATATTATTATTTTGAACTCCTAACCTTAAAGGCAATAATTTTTTATCATAAGTATTGAAAATTTTTCTTTATTAAAGTGAAATGGGAAGGTACTAATAAATGCATTTAAGGTCGTTTCCTTCATTTTTTTCATCTTATGTTCTTTCTTTCCCAAATCTTTGATCAAATATGCACAATAGATAAAGACCTAATGGAATGGCCTCCAAACTATCACAAAAGGGACAAAATGACACGAACTTTCAATTGGAACAAAAAGCTCTCTTATTCTCAATTTTGGGATATTATAGCCCCTCAAGGACCATTTTGTAATATTTTGTCAAAGTTTGAAGGCTATTTTGTATTTGAAGTCATTTATTTTTTTTTAAAAAAAAATCACGTACCAAAGTTTATTCAATGAAAGACTAAATTGTTCCAATATTGATAAATGGCTTAATTGTCCCAATCAAAAGTTCAGGGGACATTTTGTCCCTTTGGTGATAGTTTGAGGGTCATTTTGTTTATTAAGCCAATAGATAAATGGGAAAAAAAAAAATCCTCAAGTGCTTAATGTGTGAAGGTAGCACATTTAAGACACACAAGACTTTCCTTTCAATTTAAACATTATTTGTTTGATTCAAATTGATTAGATAATGTTACGATAAAAAGATTTGGATCTAAACTGGTAGAAATTAAAACTTTTAGGTTTAAATTGAAAATTTAGTTATACTTCATTATATTTGTATTAGTCTTTGTATTCCCTGACTTTATGACTTTGTTTGCACATGTACTTTTATTTTGTTTATAATAACTTATCAACCATATATGGTCCAATTATAAACCAATTTTTAATTAACTTTGTACTAATATGTTACCCAACTACTTAGTTACATGATCAAATGGCTAATTGCTCAAATAAGGGCCTAATATTTGCAAAACCATACAATGAAAATTTGATAATCTCCATATGAAATTTTGATAATCTTATTATAGTATTTTGATAACCACACAGTGACAACAAGGACTTATTTGAGCAATTTTCTAAAAGTTGGACCCTTATTTGAGCTTTTTTTTTTCTTTGGGCACTTATTTGAGCATTTTCACAAACGTTGGGCCATGATTCAAGCATTTTTTTTTCTTTGAGCCCTTATTTAAGCATTTCCGCAAACGATGGAAAAAAAAAAGATTAGTTCCTTCTTATCGTAAATCATATGAGTTGTAATGTTAATGAAAAGGTAAAAATACTTATATACTACTCTCATGGTTTCTTCATGTTTTCAATGCTTGAATTAATCCCCTTGTTTTTATATGCTTGTATTAATCGCCATTCTTTAATGAAATCAATTGGATTGATACCAAAAAGGGAAAAAATGACCTTATGAAATATGTAGCATCCGATAATACTAAAATTATACAAAATAAGAAAGATATGATAAAAAGTAAAATTTTATTATATGTAATTTTTAGTAACCATGTATTATAAATTTGATAACCTTTGTTATCGATAAAATGGTTATTAACTTCAACGTTTTACTATTTTAATTATATTTAAATCATACAACATCAATTTCTACTTTTCATAAACATCAATTTATTTATTTAATTTAATTAAGAAAATAATGTGGAATATAGATATCATAATTTCCTGTAAAGCTTACTATAAATAATAATGTGATAATGATAAGTTGATTTTACCTATGTCGAACTAAAGACTCGATTTCTTAATCAAGTTGATAATGTTAATGTGTTTAATTGTTAATTGTATCAGGTTGACAAATTTTTTCAAATTTATATCGGATAAATATTTTAATGTTTATTATTTTGTTTTATCAGACAAATATTTTGGTGTTTATTAATATTGTTAATTGTTACTTGATATTGATAATACTAAAGTTATTATTTTTTAGTTATGCTAAAGTTAATAGGAAAGTACTTATACAATACACTGTCAGTCAGTAGACTTTAGCATATTACATGTGTAAAGTTTAAGGATTGACATATTGTGTCCTTTAGTGAATAGTTAATTTGAATTTGAAAAACAAAAATAACTAAGAAAATGGGTAATAAGGAAGTGAGTAAATTAAATCCTTTGGAGGTTAGGAGTTGTTCAAGTCCTCATGCTATTAGGATAATAAAGATAATTGTGATCTAGCATAAAGGAAGTCCAACCAAAATTTGTGCTATTGTTTTAATTATCAAAAAAAAAAAGTCAGGCTAAAATTGAAGTCCATCTAGGTTAGGGAAAATAT
This sequence comes from Corchorus olitorius, assembly GCA_001974825.2. Taxonomy (NCBI): domain Eukaryota; kingdom Viridiplantae; phylum Streptophyta; class Magnoliopsida; order Malvales; family Malvaceae; genus Corchorus; species Corchorus olitorius. The sequence continues at coordinate 26,538 of AWUE01020319.1, read as the reverse complement.
TTAATTAATTAATATAATGATTATTGTAATATTAAATTTTTACTAAACATAAAAAGTATAATGACTAAAAAGAATATTAGTTAAAAAATTATTATACTATAATATTAAGGGTATTTTAGAAATTTTCCAATTAAAATTTTTGAGTTCGTGATTTTATATAGTAGTAAGATAGTAAGATATATATATATATATTATACCTACTATTAATTTTATGAGCAATGCCCTCATTGAACGCCACATGGCGTTTTGCTTCTTTTACATGTGTTAATTGTTAATCTCCTCAAACTTTGTTTATCATCTTTGTATTCATTAAATAGTGAGTTTTATTATTATTATAAAATAATTCTATTATATATATTACTATTAATTGTGTGGTTTATTCAATTGAACCTATTAAATAAGCACATATACCAAACAATACAAAATGCAATGAATTATTGGATTTAAAGAAAACTACAAGCACCTATTATTATTAATTGTGTTGTTTATTCAATTGAACCTATTAAATAAGCACACATACCAAACAATACAAAGTGCAATGAACTATTGGATTTAAAGAAAAATACAAGCACCAAAATGACTATATAAATAGACAATAGTTTTCAGAACAAAACTCGCAAGACCAAATGAAAATGGTGGACGTATATAATTACTTTTCAAAAAATAAAATATAATTACATTCTTAAGCAAATTTTCTTAGAATAACATCTAGATTCGATTTCTTAAAATAGTTTTCTTAACAAAATTTATCAAGTAGACCATTCGCACGCGAAGCGCGGGCTGTGGAACTAGTATAACTTAAAGCAAAAGACTAAAAAGTACCCTAATAACTAATTAAAGTATAATTTATTAAATGCATGAAATTTTAATTCTTTTAAACAAATAAAGAGTCTATAAAAGCAGATGATGAAACATAAGCAATGGTTTAAACCGAAAGTTCTATCGTTGTTCAATCTAGTCCCTTATTTTAGTTCAATTCAATCCCCAAAGTTCTTTAGTGGTTCAATTAAGGGTCTATCAACTTTAAATTTGTATAATTTAAGGTTTTCATTTTAATTATTTGTTTAATTTAATGCTTAATTTGTTTTAATTTGCAATAATTTAGAATTGATTAGCATTAATTAATTTAAATTAATGATAAAGTATATGTATTTTATATTTAATTCAATTAATTTAAATGTTTCACTCCACTTAATAATGGTCGGTGACTGTAGTTTTTCCGAAGAAGGGTTTTCATTTTTCAACGAGTGGTCGAGTTTTCGGGACTCTATAAATACCTCTATGGATGAGACTTGCTTCGTCAATGCAAGTCCTCTCTCTTTTTTTTTTTGTTGAGATTATTCTCTAACATATATATAATTAACTTGGTGTGAGTTTTGCATGAATTGCAGGGCTGTGATGCTTCAGTGTTATTGGATGATACAGAGGATTTCGTGGGTGAGAAAACTACACCACCAAACTTAAATTCTCTGAGGGGTTTCGAAGTAATCGATGCCATTAAATCTGAGCTTGAATCTGTTTGCCCTCAAACTGTTTCTTGTGCTGATATTCTTGCAACAGCTGCTAGAGACTCTGTCCTTCTTGTAAGTCTAATAAATAAATTAATGCTTTGCCAGTCCATTCAATGCTTAATTTGTACTATATATACTACATATTATTTGAAACACCCAATAAAATTACTAAACGCCCCTTTTGAGGATCGATGAGGAGGATCCATCTGAACTTTTTTTGTCTTCTTTGTGTTTTCTCATTTGCCAAATTACTAAGTAAACCCTAGGTTAGTTTCTAGCCAAAACTTGCCATTGAGCCCTTTTTTGTAATTATCTGTTTCCTTTCACACAATAAATGTTATAATAAATCATATCCCCTCTATCTCTACTTAATTATTCTTTCACACAATAAATGTTATAATAAATCTTATCCCCCCTATTTCTACTTAATTATTCTACAAAATAAATAATATTTTCTTTTAAGTTAGAACAAAGTTGTTAGATAAGATAGCTAAGGATCAGGATTTGAGTTGAGTATTTCTTAATTTACAAAAAAATTTCTATGATTTGAGTTGAGTATTTCGTAATTTATAAAGAATTTTCAAGACTTAGCTAAGGCCTAAGCTGTGTGGGAGCCCTTTTTAACGATGTCTATTAATGCTATTCAACCCATGAATTACAATTTAGAATTGTAACATTAGTGAGTTAGCAGCATAAACGTTTAAAAGCTCTGATATAAATTTTCTAAGTAAAAATTAAAGCTAAATCTTATACTGATGATATGATCAGTCCATTATAGACAAGACTGTTTTTAGAAAACAAATAGACTTATTGGCCAGCCCAAAAACATAACAAATAGGGTTTATTTTGATTTGATAACAAAACCGAAGATGGTCAATCATCAAGTTATTGATTTGTTTTTCAATAATGTTAACTTAGCTAAAGATGCAATTTGTGAATTCTTAAGAGACCACAAACCATTTGTTTCTAGTGATGCAATGTCTTATCAAACAACTAATAATAATTTCTAAATGTCCATATGAAGAAGAGAGTGAACTTAATTTTTGTTTTAAGTGCTACACACTTTAGAGGAGGAAACAAAATTGAAGCTATTGCACCTGTCCATATACAAACTAATATTTACTATTTATTGCTAACTTTAGGGCATATGCTCAATGTTAATAATATAGCCTTTTAAAGATGCAACACATTTAAAATCATAGTACTTTCGAATTTTCCTACGCATCAAATAATTTAATTCGAATAGGAAATTGTTTAAAGAAGTAGATTTTTGAACGCTCGACGCGCCAACGGGCCGATCCACTTCTACTAAATATTATTTGAAAGACCCGGGGAATTTACGAAAGGCCCCTTTTGAGAATCGATGAGGAGATTCCATTTGAACTTTTTTGTCCTTTTCTGTCTTTTCTCACTTGCCAAATTACTAAGAAGACCCTAGGTTAGTTTATAGCCAGTTCTTGCCCTTGAGCCCTTTTTTTGTAATTATCTTTTCCTATCACATAAATGTTATAATAAATCATATCCCCTTAATTATATAGAATTGTAACCTCTCTTCAGGCCTTTTATGTTCATATGAAGAAGAGAATAAACTTAGTTATTGTTTAAGTGTTACACACTTTAGAGGAGCAAACAAAAATTTAAGAAATTACACATGTCCATATACAAATAATATTTACTATTTATTGCCAACTTTAGGGCATATGCTCAATGTTAATAGATTTCAAAACGTCCGACGCGCCAACGCGGACCGATCCACTTGTATATTATTCATTTCCATTTCCAAGTGAAGTAAGAAATTGGGAATTACGTACGTACAGTCAGGGGCCCTACTTGGGAAGTCCAGATGGGAAGAAAAGATAGCTTGGGTGCTAGCAAAGCAGCCGCCACAAATAACATTTCAGGCCCAAATTCTACCGTGCCAACACTTATTTCCATGTTTCAAAACGTTGCCTCTCTTCCAACGACATGGTTGCCCTCTCCGGTGATAATTTTTCGGAATTCCTCGAATTTCAAAACTTTGTAATAATATAATATAGGCTGAAATCTCAAATAGGTCCCTGAATTTTGGCATAAATTTCAAATAAGGGCCTGAACTATAGAAAATATCAAATAAGGGCCTTAAGTTTTTAGTAAGGGTCAAATAAGTCCATTCCGTTAATCCTGATAGGGAGTGAACCAAACGCGCGTCAGTTTAAACAGAAAGCTGACTTGGCACGTTAGGTCTAACTTTTTTCATTTTATTTCTTTTCTATTTTATTTATTTTTCAGTTGCTTATTTATTTTCCTTTCAAAATTCTTTTTTTACCGTTAAAAGGGGGTAAAGATTCAACCAAGAACAAAAATCCCTTCGAATGAAATTGGAACAACCTTTCTTCACATATACGCAGCCAAAATCCCTCTGTGGCAACCCAACTTCCCTCACTTCTCCTCCACTACAATAACAACCTTCTTCGCATCTGCGCAGCCACTCAACATTCTCTTCAGCAGCCATCGCAGCAGCAGCAGCTGCCTTTCCGCTACTTCTCCGCCGACAAATCTGGACGCACACTTCGGCTATACAAAGGAGAGGGAAAGTAGCGCAGAAAAGAGGGAGGAGAAGAGGGGAGAAAAGCAAGAGGAAGAGACAACGGCTGCAGCACGTGCGTAGCCAGGAGCCAATACTTAGCATGAGACGAGCAGGGGCGAACATGGAGGAAGAAGGGATAGTGGGATTGGGATTGAGAAGAAGAACTTCATGGCGGGAAAGAGGATCAAGGAGTGGCGGAGGGTTGGTGGTGGTGGCGACGATTATTTTGTAGTGAGGTGAGAGAAGAGAAGGTTTGATGTAATGAGACTATTTTTATACATGAAGAGCACGCAATGCCGATGATAGTGATTTGATTTTGAGGAAGACAAACAAAGGATGTTAGGGATTGAGGGATTGTGGGGAACACAAACATAGTTTGTTAGAGATTGAGGAGAGAAAGAAATAATTCCAGGTGATGAAAAATTGAAAACAGAGAGCTTGAAGCTTGAATTATGGTGGCAAGGAACAGGGGAAGAAGGTTGCAACAGAGGATATAATCATATAAACGTGAAAATCAGGGGACAAATTAAAAAAATAAAAAAAGCGAAAAGAGAAAATAATAAAATAAATAATTTTGTTGTTTAATTTCAAAGTAAAATTCTGGCAAAAAAATCGAAGTAAAATGTTTTTTTTAAATAAATAGTAATATATTTTATTTAATTTCAAAGTAAAAGAAATGGACGGTGGTAGATTAATTATGATGCCACGTGTCATCATCGTAATGCCTCACGCGCTCTTAGCCAAGCGTGTAAAATACATCCCGTTAAAACTAACGTGAGGTCTTTATTTGACCTTTTCTAAAGTTCAGGCCCTTATTTGAGATTTATGCCAAAGTTCAGGGACCTATATATATATAGGGGAAAGAAATTAAGAAAAGTTTATAATTGAGATGGATGAACATTATGGTTATGGCAGGTGCACACATGATGGGAATGGCTCGATGCTCCACATTTAGCTCACGGCTCCAACAAGGCTCAAAGGGTTCAGATATTAATCTGGATTTCCTTCAAAATTTGCAGCAGTTGTGTTCGGATTCAGACAGCAACTCTAGGCTTGCACAACTTGATCTGGTGAGTCCGGCTACGTTCGACAACCAGTATTACATCAACCTTCTTTCTGGAGAGGGATTGCTACCATCCGACCAGGCCCTAGTCACTAAAGATTATCAAACTCGCCAACTTGTTCTATTATACGCCCAGGACCCTTTGGCTTTCTTCCAGGATTTTAAGATTTCCATGCTGAAAATGGGAAGCTTAGGGCCACTGACCGGGAACGACGGCGAGATTTGTACCAATTGCCGTTTTATTAACTAATAATGCCCCTAAAGAATAATTCTATTCCAACTTCAATATGTTTGTGATGAGCTTTTAGGCAAATTGTTGAAGATTTTTCTAATTTACCTAATTGATCAATTGCTTGCCAAACTATTGCAAATCAAGCTAAGGAGTATTAAGGGAATTCCCAACTTGGAGCGAAGGCCCTAATCTAATCTGATTATAGCGACTGATATTATGTTACAACCGGCCGAAAAAGATGTTATGTTACAAAAGATACATTTGCAATTACAAAGTTGAAGGTATTGGTTGCCCTTAACATTAATGGGCACAGAAGATCGAAATGCCAGTAACTGCAGGAAGCAGAGGCTCCGGCCGGCTCCCCATTAAATGTAGTTATTGGCTATTGCCTACTGCTCAGAAGGGGAGTATTAACCTATAAGCTACTATTACACATCTGATTGGCATTTCAGCCAAAACCAGTTGCTGCTGTTTGCATGCACTCCGCGCGCTCGCCAGGGTTATTTTTTGTTTTTATCGCATGTCATTCTCCAAACAAGAAGAAACTCGGTCTCCGTTTACTTATTCACCTTAGCTTTTTCCACTTCAAGTTCAAGTTCCTGGAGACGAAGCAGTCTCTCGTTAAGGCAAAGCATGAATAAATGATCAATGATGCATGAAAACAAACAAAACTTCAACTTCTGACGATATTTGCCTAAATGTTAGTATGTAGATTGTCTTGTTTAGAAGTCAGGTTAACATAAATAACAACTAAAAGATGCTGATTTCAAGTGGGGAGAACCAATCTACAGAGAAACAAATATAAAAACGTTCTCGAGATAGATTTTCATTTCTCTAATTTCACTTTCTTGAGATAGATTCAGTTAATTTAAACTGAATAACATAATTCATTTCATTAATTAAATTGATATTATACAAAAACATGCCGCCTATGGAATCTACGAATTTGTATATATAAAGTAAAAACAATACTATTAAGCAAACAATTATTTTAGCCAAGTAAATTGGCTTTTGCTGTACAATTTGATCAACAAGTTAAAAAATGAGCTCTCTCCTTGCCTCTTAAACTGCCTAACTTAAGCTGCTAATCTTGCAACCTCTTAATCACATTGAAACTCTAATTGTTCTTCAAAACAGCAGAAGCCTCCAAAGAATTAACTAACTAAACTACCTTATAAAGTCAACGCACCAAACATGCATGCAGTGGCTACTGCTGCAGTTAGTCGATCATCTCCATTGCCCTATATATCTATCACTATCGGCCTCTTGCTGATTTCATTTTCTCCTAAAAAAAATGAATCTTGTAACAGCAAGTTACATTATTTTTCTTTTTCTTTAATTTTAAAATGTAAATATATTCAAAGTCAGAATAGTTAAAAATTATGTATATAGTTTTTAAATGAAAGCTGATTAGGATGACAGGGATGACTTGAATTATTCGTGTTTCTTATAATGTTCATCTTGGGTAGATAATTGAGTTATTTATTTAAATCCAGGAATTTTGACTTAGCAAAAAGTGACACAATCCTCAACAACTCTTGATGCGTCTGTTTCCCTTAATTAAAACAACATGATTTCAATTTAAATATTACATATAATTAGCGTCGAAGATCATCAAGATTTTAACTAGTGCATTTTTTTCCAACAGGTATTGTTACGAAGGCGGATTGAAGATATAGCAGCAGATGTCTGAATCGAAGGAATTGCTGAATTTAACACCTGAGCAACTTTTCAGCCATGACCATCCGATGGAATTCACTGAAGAACATAAGAAGGGGAGTGACGAAGTATATTGCAGTCGTTGTGGAGACCCAATAGAGGGTTCATGCTACAGCTGCAGTTACTGTAAGTTTTACCTTCATGAAACATGTTCCGATCTTCCTCTCAACATTAATCATCCTCTCCATGAACATGCTCTAAATCTTCAGGTGAAGTCACCATACCCCACCCAACCTGCTTGTGATCTTTGCTTCGATGGGGAAGGATTTTTTTATCATTGTTCTTCATGTCAATTTGATCTTGATATCAAATGTGCTTTATCTCCTGAATTTATTTCCGGGGACTTTACCAAGCTTGAACATTTTAGCCATCCGCATCCTTTGATCTTGGTCCCAACGCACAACAATAAACGTGAACGGTTTATTTGTGCTGTTTGCGATGAACCAACATCAGGTCTTGTCTATTGTTGTATGGATTGTGAGTTTTACCTTCATAAGAGATGTACAGAATTGCCTCCTGAAATTACTCACCCATATCATCGCAAACACCCGCTTGCTCTTTTGGCAAATCCACCGGTTCATCAGGCGGGATGTTCCTGCTATTTATGCAAAAACCCTTACCAAGGATTTATTTATCATTGTTCACGTTGTGAATTTGGCATCAAGATTAAACATATCCTTCCAATCCAACCTGAAAATGAAATTCATGAACATACATTCATCCTTCTACCAAAGCCAATCTCATTCTTTTGCGATGCTTGTGGTACTGATGGAGATTGCATCTCCTACATATGTACCGTATGTAATCTTGCAGTCCATAAGGAGTGCATGTTGCTGCCACAAATCATAAAAATACCACGTCATATGCATCCAATTTCTCACGTATATTATCTTCCCGAGAATGAGGATAAGCAGTGGGATTGCAAAATTTGCTATAATGAAGTGAAAACAGAGTATGGAAGTTACTATTGCTCAGATTGCAATTATATTGTCCATGTGAATTGTTTGAGAGAAAGAGATTGGTTAAAGATGGGAGTCAGAGATGTTTCGAGCCAACAAACCATGGGACTAACTCCTAATGATTACTCAATAATTTCTGCAGAGGATGTAACAGCCACAGAAATCAAACACTTCAACCATGAGCATAACCTAATGCTTATTGAGGAGATGATCGATGGCAAATATTGTGATGCCTGCATGGTAATAATCTCAGGTCCTTTCTACTCCTGTAAGCAGTGCGATTTCTTTCTTCACAAGTCGTGCGCTAAATTGCCAATGAAGACTCGTTTTTGGTTTTCTTGGAGTGAATATCTACTCCAAGAGTATAGCATTTTTAGATGTCATTATTGTGAATTCTTGGTCAGTGGTTTGCATTACATGTCTGAAAGGAAAACAACAATTTGTTGCCTTCAATGTTGTGCAGTTCCTGATTTCTTTGCCCACAGAGGACATGAACACCCAATCTTCTTTGATAGCAAGTATAAAGGAAATTGCACCGGCTGTGGGGACGAAATGTATAGTGGATTCAGATGTAAGAACAATGATTTTGCCATGGATTATCAGTGTATTGCACTTCCAAAAACAATCAAACACAAGGGTGATAAACATCCTCTGAAACTCACTTATCATGATTGTGATGATCCAAGCCAATATTATTGTGATATCTGCGAAGAAAAAAGAGATCCAGCTTATTGGTTTTATTCCTGTACAGCTTGCAATTTTACTGCCCATGCTAAATGTACACTTGGGAATCACCCTTTTATCAATCAAGGAATAGCGGCTACATTCAAGTGTCACCCGCATCCTCTCGTTACTGTAAGGAAGGTTTACTACTACCCTTCCTGCGAAGAGTGCCACAAACCTTGCCTAGACTTGGCCCTTGAGTGTACAGAGCCGAGCTGTAACTATATTATCCACTGGGATTGTAGCTATAGGATTGACTCTCAAAATCTGTAAATTTTCCCCCATTCTGCACCAATGGTAAGATTTGTAAATTGTTTCACATTGTAGACTGATCATGTAAATAGAATTGTGTGCTTGCAGGAAATATGAATATTTCAATATCCATGTCATGTGATCCATGATTTTTCATTACTTGATGATTACATGCTCATGGATTGGTTCCTTGTTCTTTGCTAATTTTAGGCTGAATAGTCACTTTGCCTATTGTATTATGCAAATTTAGGACATATTGCCTCCTGACCTTTAAATTGTGTCATTTTACCCCATAAATTTGCAAAATCAGATCAATTTACCCACTGATTTGACTGTTGACTAACAGATTCGTTAAGTTTCACCAAATTTACTGACATAGCAAACCATTGCTAATGCAGTTTTTCCACATCAGCGCTCCTGTTTACTTTTCTATTTAACACCTTCCACGTGAGAATTGCTTTAAGTCTTGCCTACATTTGGCTTGTGTAAAGACTAAAGACTCTCAAACCAACTAAATTTTGAACATGCTTCATACTTTTTAGTTGAAGATTTCGATTAATTAGGACTTATGATAAGAAACGGAGGGAGTAGTATACATTTTCTCATTATGTTGAACATATGGAAAAATTATAAATTTAGCTACATTTTGTGAGACTAATTTACTAATTGTTGCAATAGTTTTATTTTATTAATGAGTAATGCTATTTGCCCCACCTAATTTTAACTTTCTAATATTTCGCTTGATGTGTCATTGGAAAAAATTACAATAATTTCTAAAACCCTATTCAATAATACCCTAAAATCAAGGGATTTACCCTACAAACCCTCATTATTTGTAACTAGGGGCTAAACCTAGAATTAATTTGTTACCTTAATTATTAGGCGGGAAAACCGACGGTAAAATCAAGCGGGCAAAAAAGTATTTTCCTTTATTAATTTAGTTGTTGGATTTTCATAATTTATTAGTATTAATAAAAAAATGAGGCTTACTTTTTGGCCCTCCAACTTGACAAAATGTGTCATATAATCCCTTAAACTTTAATTTAAGCCAAATAAGTCCCCACATTTGGTAGTTTTGGTTAAATCGCCCATTTTCTAACTGGAGCTTAACAGAACTGTTAGAGTCGCTGACGTACATGGAAATTCCACGTGAGTCCCACTTCCACTTTAAATTTCCACATGACATACCACGTCAACAACTCAAACTTAGATAAGTGTCCAACTGCCCTGTGGAAATTCCACGTGGCATGCCACATCAGCAACTCTAATGTCTCTGTGAGGCTCTAATTAGAAAAATGGTGATTTGATCAAAACTGTCAAATTTAGGGGCTTATTTGACTTAAATTAAAGTTTGAGGGTTTATATGATATCTTACACCGAGTGGCGAGTGCCAATAAGTACAATAAGCCATAAAAAGGTTAGCAATTTGTTTGATATGGTAAATCTTGTAGCATTGAGTACAATCATATTTTCGAGACTTGCAACTATTTTGCTCCTACTGTCATGAAATTTTATTTAATTAGTATAACCAATGATCGGATCTAGTTGTTATCAATTACTAATTATGATCACCATACTATCACTCTCTCTCTAGTAACTTACAATTAATGTCATGTTCTAATGCTCCTGGTTTTTATTCCCCATGGAATGAGTAAATTTACACTTGTAATCATATAAGGTAGAAAAATTATATAGGTTGACTCTTTGAAAAATTAGGACAAGATAGTTGATTTTATTTTGGTGAAAAGATAATTGATTTTTTATATCTAAACATTGCAAATATTTTTTCAATGATTTAATTATTGAAAACAAAGGGTGCCACAATAAGAAAACTAGTGGAGTCATCATCCCCTCTTAATGATTAATTAATATAATTAGTATGTGGGTCTATCCTTCTTTCCAGTCAGCCTTGGCTGCTAGAATTAAAACAAAACAGCAACTGCCAGCTAATTATCGTTTATTTTAGTTTAAAGCAGATTTTGACCCGGACTACATGGAATTAATTTTCTTCAGTCTCCATCACTACTTCTGGAAGTCATGATGCTGGTAATGCAACACCAGAAGCTTTGACCAAGATCCAAGGAATTGGAATTTCAATGTTCAGATTGTACTAGCAGCAGCAGCAGAAACAGTTTCAGAAATCAATTCCTAATCATAACATGTTTTCTCACCCCAAATTCATGCCCTTCTTCCAAGTTTCTAAGTTGCTGCTGCAAGCAACTTTGATCGTTAGCAGCCTCACACAGATTCAATGCTTGAATTTCAGTTATCCATCATTTAGCCCTGCAGATGCCAATGATTTTGTTCGTCTTAATTCATCCATCATCGACAATGTCATTCAAGTGAGTCCGGTTACCGCAGACGCATCAGGAAGGATCCTGTATAAGGAACCATTGAAACTATGGGACAAGCTGAAGGGCACCAAATCATCATTCACATCAACCTTTGTGATTAACATCAAGCCTCAAACCTCTCCCGGCGGCGAGGGATTAGCCTTCATATTAACTGACAGCACCACACTGCCAATCAACAGTGCAGGCCAATGGCTAGGAATTGTAAATGTAAGTACCATAAATAGGCAAGACATAGTTGCTGTTGAATTTGATACTAGGAAGAGTGATTCAGAGGATTTAGATGATAACCATGTTGGAGTTGATGTGCAAAATATTTATTCCATCAAGCAAGAATCATTAGCAAGCCATGGTGTTAATCTTTCAAGTAGTGAAGATATAACTGCTAGGATCCAATATGATGCAAAATCTGATAAAATTTCAGTTTTTGTTTCGCTAACAAGAACAAGTGAACAGAACATGGGGAATCCGGTTCTTAGTACAGAGCTTGATCTGTCTGAACATCTTCCACAGGATGTTTTTATCGGATTTTCAGGTTCAACTGGAGAATATGTCCAGGTCAATGCTGTAAAATCCTGGGATTTCATTAGTTTTGAAACTAGAGTTAAAGGTTCAGTTAATCTTGTTTGGCTTTGGATCTTGATTCCATTCATTGTGGTCATTTTGTTAGGTGGATTTGGATACTTGTTATATAGAAGATACAAAAACAGAATGAAAGAAAATGATAATGATGAATTGGAGATTGAAAAAGAAATCCAGAGGTCAAGTTCAGCTCCCCAGAAGTTCAGATTGAAGGAACTTAAAGCAGCCACAGGTAATTTCAATGGTAATAACAAACTTGGAAGTGGAGGATTTGGCACAGTTTATAAAGGAATTTTAAGAAAGGATGAATTTGTAGCTGTGAAAAGAATTCTAAAGAATACACGCCATGGAAAACAGGATTTTATAGCAGAAGTGACATCCATAAGTAACCTTCACCACAAAAACCTTGTCAAACTATTAGGCTGGTGCTACGAAAGCAACGAGCTTCTTCTTGTTTACGAGTTCATGCCTAATGGAAGTCTAGACAAATTCATATTTACCAACACAAGTCCAAATGATACTATCATTCCAATTCTGAATTGGGAAACAAGGCACAACATCATCTGTGGAGTGGCGCGGGCGCTGGACTATCTCCATAATTGTTGTGAGAAAAGGGTTATTCATAGAGACATAAAAGCTAGCAACATCATGTTGGATTCAGAGTTCAATGCTCGATTAGGAGATTTTGGATTAGCCCGAACCATTCAATTGAATGAGAAAACTCACCATTCAACTAAAGGCATTGCAGGAACACCGGGCTATATGGCACCAGAATGTTTCCATACAGGTAAAGCAACTGTTGAAACTGATATTTATGCATTTGGAGTACTAATACTTGAAGTTGTCTGTGGGAGGAAACCTGGACATCAAACTGAGGAAAATAGCTACAATTGTAGCATTGTAGAGTGGGTTTGGCAACATCATAGGATGGGAACAATTACAGATGTTGTCGATTTTCGATTAGACAAGGATTTTGATAAGGATCAAGCACAATGCATACTTGTGTTGGGATTGGCTTGTTGCCATCCGAACCCATTTGAGAGGCCATCTATGAGAACTGCTCTGCAAGTTCTTACAGGGGAAGTAGCTGCACCTTCTGTGCCTATTGAAAAGCCTGCTTTCATGTGGCCGGCCATGGCTCCAAATCCAATTGCTGTCATTAGAGAAGACATGGATAGCTCCATTAGTGGAGGTCAACTAACCGCGACAATGGATCTCAGTGGCAGATGATTTTCTTGTTAATTAATGATTTTATATGTACCAAACATTTTTGCTGTCTTGAATGTTTGTTCTTGTGTTAACACTTAACAGGACAGTTGTTTCATACTTAGGGCACACTTTACATGTTAATTCAGTTTTTTTTTTTTTAAACAGTTAATTCAGTTATATAGTAATTTCAGTAGAGTTTTATTCTTAGTCTTGTTGCAAGTCGTCGCTATTAGAGCCTTCCATGTTGCCTTATTGATGTCAAAGATTGATTCAAAACAAGTAGAGGAATTGAAGTCGTGATTATGATTAGTAGAAGGAATTGAGTAGCCATTTTTATAAGGGTTGGATTTGTGGTGGAAGGCACTAGGGTTTGAGCCTCCACAAACCCCTGGGCCATATTGGTAGGCAATCATAAGTCCCAAAAATATGCTGGTGGAAGGGGTTGGCGGCATACCGAAATGGGATAACCTACCTTACTATTAAACTTTTTGTTTAAAAAAAAACAGTTTAGTATTGTTGATGCATAGCAGTAACCAATGAAATTTATTAGAATTTGCTAACAAACGTCAAACCAAAATTTTGGAAATAATAAAAGGAGAAGAAAAAAAGTAAAAAACAAAACAACTGATGGAGTTGTATATGTATATGGGCCTGGAGTATCACTGTTGGACAAGTAAAAGGCCCCAAATTATAAGCCCAGAAGGATAGACAGGAACTTCCATGACCTGGTCGGGCTGGCCCATAATTGCCGCAACAGATTTTGACATTTCGTAGCGTGAGCCGTGAGGAATAATATGCAAAATTTGTAAATTCCAGCATGGGCATCTATTAAACTTGAAAATAAAATAAGTAGACCCGTTTGGATTGGACCAGGGCAAAAAAGCATCTACACTAATTATAAAGTCCAAGTTCTGAGTTTGTATCTGAGATTCGGACACAAACTCAGTTTTTAAAAATTTAAAACAAAATAAAAACTATCAATTTTAAATCAAAATAATCATTAGAGGATAAATATAAGTATTTAAATTTTATTTATATCATTTTAAAAAAACTACTCATTTAAAAAAAAATGCCAAAAACTATTCATGTAGTGAGTGCCATCTTGTCTATTAAACTTGAATGAGGCATTTGACTTGCTGGTAGAGTACTGAACTCTTACTGCATGTTTGGTTGAGGTGAATTCCCAATTCATTACAGCCCAATTACAAGTGAGCCCACTTTTCAGACGTTTGGTTCAATTTTTACGTTGAATTGTAAATTCCGTTAACTGCCCAATTCCGCATGTACCCGTAATTGCAAATCTTCACTTTTTGCTCCGATTTTCAATTCGGCGCTTTTTATAATTGAGATTGACATTTTTCTTCCAAGTTGTCCCTTATCTTCAATTTTATTTACAATATTCTCCAAAACAAAACCTAACAGTAACCCATCCCAGTCCCACTTCATCTTCTTCCTCGAGCCGCTCTATGCATTGAAGATGAGTCGAGATTTTGTTGTTGCCATTGAATTGCCAGAACATTCATAAATTCTGCTTGTTATAATTTAATCTATTTTTCTTCATGGAGTTGGCTTGGGCAAGTCGTCAAGCTTGTTATTTGTTGCCAGTGGGATTGAAATCTTCAAAAGCTACAAGTAAAAGGTCTCCTTCAGCTTTGATTTCTTCCATTAAAAATTCAAATTCATCTCGGATTCGTTGCTTTTCTTCAAAGTTCTCAGGCAAGTAGCTCTTCTTTACCTTATAAATTCTCAACCGCAGTTTATTGAATTAATTTTTTTATTTAATGTTTTTAATGTGTTAATTATTTTCCCGCGTTGTCCTCCGTTATTGAATTGGGTTAAACCACATAATATTTATCAGTAACTGCTAAATTGTTCTTTGATGCATTTATGACAGAGGCAGCACCTTTGAAGAAAGGCGTTGGGTTGGTCATCTGTAGCAATTTTTGTCGAGTTGAATGTGTAAATATGTAAAGAGCCATATGGGAAATGTACAGTAGAAATTGATATTGCAAAAACTCTCCCCACCAATGTAATCTAATCTTTGAATTGAACGGTTTGATTTTTGTAGGAAATCCTTCAAGTTGTCTTTATCATTCTTTTTATTATAATGTTTAGAAAATTCTAATGTTTAGAACGGTTTGATTTGCAACGATGGGCTTTTTTTGTTCATTGATAATATATGAATATATATTATATTATATATATAATATAATATAAAGTAAGAAAAATTAAAAAATAGAGTTAGGGTTATTTTTGTCATTTGGAATATTTTCTTTGTTTTTCCATTACAATTCAGCACAACCAAACAAAAGAATAAAGCCAGCATTTCTAATTCAATACATTTGAACCAAACAATTGAAAAGCCCATTCAATCCAATTCCAGCTCAATTCAATTCCCACTGAATTCAAATGCAATTACAACTTAATTCATTCATGTGAACCAAACATGCAGTTAGTTCCAGCCTACCCAAACCATGAGGTCTTAGGTTTAACTCTCACGGAATATGAGTTTGTTTGTAATTTGTTTGTTTATTTGTAGATAGTTTATTTATGGTATAGTTTCTAGTTTGGGTTGAATTCTCATTTAGATGTTTAGGCATAAAGATTTATTTGAATTGTAATGAGATTTCACTGGGTTTGTTTGTTGGGGAAGGGATTTGTTGGCTCATAGATTAGCGTTTTGATAATGTAGCTAATCATGTAGCGGTGTACGGGTATTTCTGTGCGTTTGTAATCCCAATCTCTTTAAGAAATGAAAATGATTCTTATCTAAAAAAAAACTTGAAGGATTTTTTGTGCCAATTCACAAATTTTACAGATTTTTCTTTCTTTTTCCTTTTTTAATATTTTTTTGAAGAAATATAAAAGCATGTTTTTAATTTGCTTTAAAAATAATAAATCAAATTAAAAGTATGTTTATGGGCTAAATACTCAATTTGGGACCAAACATTTGCCGCTTTGCTCAGTTTAGGACCAAATGTTTCAATTTAACAAAATAAAAAGTCAAATGTTTTCGAATCTGCTCAATTTTGGGTTTTTTCTGACGGTGCCAAAGTTTTGACATACACGCGTTGTTAAACTATTTTTAGTTCACGTGGATTTTTTCGGTTGATTTATTTTTAAAATTAATTCCTGAAAATAAAAAGTAAATTAAATTGTAAATAAAATCATTTTATTATTTTACCTTTTTATCCATAAGAAAAAATAGGTCTAAGTTTCCCCAAATTTCATCGTTCTAGATCTCAGAACTCAACTTTTCTGTTTGAGGAAAATGAAAACCAAAAAACTTGTAATTAAGGGTTCTTATTTGTAAACCAAATTGAAGGGTTCTTATTTGATTTAGGGTTTTCGAATTGATTCGTGGCTTTGATTCACTACAATCTACAGCACCATAACGGCTGCCAACACTCCAACATCGACGGATCCGATTGGAGATGGTGGAGTTGCTGTTGGAGTCTTCGACGGATACCGACTCGGAGGAAGATGAAGGGCACTGACCAGAGGAGGAGCTTAAGGAAGCTTTCAGGGTGTTTGACAAGGACCAGAATGGTTGTTGAGCTTCACCATGTCATGATAAATCTTGGTGAGAAGCTTACAGATGAAGAAGTAGATGAGATGATCCGCGAGGCTGAGGTTGATGGTCACTGGAAAATAAATTATAAGGAGTTTGTCAAAGTAATGATGGCCAAGTAAGGACCTCTCAAACCATTACCAAGATGCAAAAATGGGAAAAAAGGGAACATGACTGATAAGTTGCTAAGATTTATATTTCTCAACAGGGTGCTTTATGTTATTAGCTTTAGTTGGGTGGGATTCTGTTTGCATTACTTTGTGGCTTCTCGTTTGGCCCAACTTATTTAACAGCTTATCTACTGAAAAAAGCTCAAGCTGGGTCAAGCAAGAAATCCAGAAGTGCTTTCTAGAAGCACTTTTCAGTTATTTTTTAACTAAAAGTCAGGAGCTCTAAATTAAAACTTCTTCAAAAAGCACTTTTTTCAGAAGAGTTTTAAGTTAGGCCAAACGGGCCATAAATGGTCAACATCTATGGCTTATGTTTCCTTTGATATGTTTTGTCATATTTTCTATTCGAAGAAGAAGCCTTTACTGTGGCTTTTGTCTGCCAAAGAAGTAAAAACAAAAACCGTAGTCCAAAGAAGAGAAGAAGAAATGATTAATATTTATATTTATTTTTCTTTTTCCGAAAAATCCATGTGTCACTCTTAATCGCATTTAACGGCGCGTGAATGTCAAAGCCCTAACATCGTTTGAAAAAGCTCAACATTGAGCAGGTCCAAAAATGTTTGGCCCTTATTTTTATCAAATTGAAATGTTTGGCCCCAAATTAAGCAGAGCCGCAAACGTTTAGCTCCAAATTGAGCATTTAGCCTATGTTTATTAGATCAAAAGAATTTTAGAACAACTTTTTACATAAAAGATCAGTCATGACTCATGATCATGGAATTAAATATCCATCGATATCTCGATATATCTGCCGATATATTTGATATCTGTACCCCTCGATATAAATTTCCAAAAAAATTTCAATGTCACCGAATATCCGTTGATATATCCGTGTTCCATCGATATTTATAGTTTTATTCAAATATCTGTAAATATCCATATATTAAATTAAATATTTTTTTTTGTTTTTACATTTACGATTAAAAATATAAGCGACATTTCGTCTTTCTCCAAAATCGTGGTAATAGTAATACCAAGAATTATTTGGTTTGAGTGATTCGGTTTGAGACAGACCCGAGGTATAACATAACACACAATTTCATTAGAAATCCTGATCAACAAACTAGAAGTCATGCTAGAGAATTTAGGATTGATGTTGACAAAGTGATGTATGATGAGGTTGATCTAGAATGTTCAATAGATGAAACAGTTGATTCTCCACCGGTTCCCAGCCTAAATTTAGAGGTTCTTCAGCTCACCAAAGATGTGATGGGAAATGAAGGAAAAACTACAACAACGAGTACTCAAGGTGGGGATGGACAAATTGGAGCAGAAGATGCAAGCAGGTATGGTGACAATTATGAGAGTGATTATGTACCATTCAGTTATTTTCCGGGTGAGGTAGATTTCACACATGCAACGCAATATGAAGATCATGATTCTTGGAAAGCTAAGCATGGGGCCAAAAATAGAAAAGGGAGAAGAGCAATGTGTGAAATCACTGATGATTTTAGCTTAATAAACATAACAACTGAATGTAGTTCATTCGGATATGGAGAGCATTTGAATCAGATTCTAGTCATGGTATTAGATCCGGGGCAAATGAGTTGGAATCATCGGTTTCGTCTAACATGTATCCACATTATCCACTTCAACAACAGACTTATAATGAGCATTCGGTGCAACAGCCACTCGTGGACGCGATTTATAGTGAGTGCCCCCTATTGGATGGCTATCAAGTCTCAGTCGAGTGGCATATTCGGTACATGTGCAAAATTATGTGATGGTTTATAGGCCTTATATGTCATGGACTGAATATTATAACAGACTTCCCGCCCCCGAGGGAGTTGATACATTCATGATCAGTGGTAGTGGTAACTAAGATAGTAGTGATTTTGAATCTTCAAGAAATTTAATGTGGTATTGAGGACGTGTTTGTATTTCGAAGTTATGGAACAATCTTCATCACCATTTTTATTTGTGATTTCTTTTCGAACAATTTTTGTAGCTGCTTTCTTTTATTTTCGAATAAGTTTGTAGTTTGTAATTTATTTTTTTCACGTTATTTAACTCCAAATTAGCATTTAAGGAAGTGATTTATTTGGTAACCATCATTTGTAAAAGAAAATAAATGTATTATTAAAATATTATATTTGATGTATACATATTTATATATACTTTTCACAGTTGAAAATATTAAAAATAAATTTTGACTCTAAAATATGTGGAAATATGTAAATAAGCATTGACTGAAATTTCAAGCCAAAATTCAAATGTTTATTATAAATATCCATAGTTTTAGTGCATTTTGTCCATTTTTTTATATTCGTGGATACCTCGATATACCCATTCGATATCTGGATTAAACTCCTTGCTCAGACCTATATAAATCCATATATAAATATCTAATATCAAATCCAAAAGTTTAATTTGAATTAAGAAAATTAAAAATTTCCATCATCTCGTTCTGGATGGAGACAAGGATTTGAATAATTCGAAGTTGGACTTGGAAATGTGAAACTGAAGCACGTTGGAGTTGGAGGGAGACGCTTTTTTCCTCTTCCAAAATCCAAAGTCCAGAACTTCACCTAATCCTTCATTTTCTTCTTATATTGACTTGAAACTGAACAGTACGTACGTACCAAGCCAAAATGGTTTCAACATAAAAGAAATTCAATTTCATTATATAGGAATCAAGACTTAATGTGAAGTCTTCGGTGCCAAGATTATTGAACTATAAGGCTTAGTTTGATATTGTGTTCGAGAATAAAAAACTGATTTTCACCTTAATTGCAATATTTTGAGGAATCCAGATTGAGCCATTTTATTAAGGCTTGGAATTTTTTAATTAATTATTAATGATCAATTTTAATAACATTAACTTTAATTATAACTATATATGTTCTAATTTGAATTTGGCGACAAAATGAAATGATATGAGACTATCCTTTTAGTATCGTTAAAAAAAAATATTGTTTCCTTTTCAAAAAAAATTGTTCCCTCTAGATAGATGGTATCATTGATGATGTGAAGAAATTTCCTCATTGATTCTTGACAGAAAATATATATTTAAAAAAATCAAGTTGAATTTATAAAACAAATACATCCCTATAGGTCATTTTTAAATTGCATGTTTCATCTTATTAATAATGTGTATAAGTTAAAGTACCAAGACTTGTTCTTGGTGAAAGTGTGGAATTCTAAACTGTCTTTTAAGTATTACTCCTACTATAAAAGGTAGTTGAAGAAAAAAAAAAGCTGAGAATCAAAAGTGCACATAAGACATATAAAGGAGACACCCAATTTTGCAAATGTGCATTTATTAATCAAATGTAGCAAACGTGCTGGATGCTGTATGTAAAGATATATATATCTTCTACTATATAAAATCACGAACTCAAAAATCTTAATTGGGAAATTTCTAAAGTACCCTTAGTATTATAGTATAATAATTTTTTAATGAGTATTCTTTTTAGTCATTGAACTTTTTTATTAATTATGGAAAGATTTTATAAATCTAATATTTAATTTTTTGAAATTATGGAAAGATATTAATAATCAACTATAATTGAAGCAGTAATAGATGAATTTAAGGGTTAAAAACCAAAGGCTAAATCAGTTTAAATCTCTTGGGAACTATAATATGTAACCATATGCTTCGTTAAAATTATTGTTCAAAGTGTTGTTGTGATAGCTTTAACCGTGATAAAGTTGTGAAAATAGATCAAAAGTGATGAAGTTTATATATGTACCGTATGCTTTTCGACTTTGGCATAGCTCATAGTCATACAACCGAACAAACAAAGAGGTTATTGATTTTTGCAAATTGGAAACGATGTGAAGAAACTTGCTTCGCTTCACAATTACTTTCATCTATTCCAAGTTTCGTCATTTGAAAAAGAAAATTTTCATATTAGAGTGGATTCAAATTCTAAGGTTTTGTATATTCCCGGTGGCAGAATATTAAGATTATGCTCTCTGCGCAGAGCTTTGGGACATGCACATGAAAAATAAGATCTATGTGGAACTTAAAAATATATTATATCTTATCTTATCTTACTATCTTATTATCTTATTTTATCTTACTACTATATATCTTACTATTACGAACTCAAAAATTTTAATTGAGAAATTTCATAAATACCCTTAATATTATAGTTTAAATTTTTTTTAATAAGTATTCTTTTTAGTCATTTAACTTTTTTTATTAATTATGAAAAGATATTGTAATTTCAATATTTAACTTTTTTTTTAATTATAGAAAAATATTAATAATCCACTATAATTATAATTAATAATTTACTTTTGTTTGTTATTATGACTACCTACAAATAAGAAAAAGAAAGGTATTGAAAATATTATTACTAATGTTTCCACCCAAAAGAATATTACTAATACATATATGTCGGTTTACTTTATGTTTATATTACCTAATAATAATAATAATAATAGAAAAAATTGAAGTGTGAATCCCACTAGATTTTCTTTTTGGCATGAATGAATCCTACTATATTATTTATTCCTTTTCTCTCTCCTTTTTTTAAACAATTTAATTTATTTTATAGAGAATGAGAGTTTTAATTTAAAAATTACCCTATTGCACGAGTACGACATATACTTCTGTTAAAAAAAATCTATGATAAACAAAACAAAAAGTTTTCCCTCAAATTATTGTTCAATGTTCAAAAAATTCCAGTAAAATTCAAAACAACCATACTATATTTTTGAAATTGTGTATGTTATGTATAGAATAAGACTTTTATTTATAAATTAAAGTTAGTGCTGATTATCTAAGAAGAAATCTATACAGCTAAATTGAATTTTATTTCATCTCCTTACAGGGATAAAGGGTATTAACTATTAACTCTGTATATTTCTCATATCCTTAGAATTAAACTTATGGTCCTAATTATTTTCACAATTATTAAATATATAAATTTTTTTAGGACTTTATTCTTCCATTATGATATAGCCTTAAAAATCACATTCAAACTGAGTTACTAATTAATGGTACATAGCTTTCATAAAACAAAAAACAAAAACAAATGTACGTAATTGGTAGCTGATAGCCTAATACATAAATTATGAGTAAAAACTGAAATTTTTATTGCCATACTTACTTTTCATTGATTACTTTGTAATCAAATATCATAAGCGCATAATCTTAAGAAAAGACTCACTTCCGCATTATGATATAGTCACACATGTGAATATTTCTAAGATCAATGGATAACATTTAATTTATCGCACCTTTAGAAAAATGGTAAAAATTTACCAAAAACATGTCTGGAGGTTAATGGTGAAAAGAGGAGAAATAAAATGCCCAATGAAAGTTTGAAAATAATTTGAGATGGGTGGAAGGCAATCTTCCCCACTGGAACTGTAAATAAAGTTATATTATATTTTATATTTTCCAAATATGAATAATAATACTATTAATAAGAAGTATACAATACTGCAAACATAACTTTTTTGGGTAAATTTTGATCCTTAAGGTTTAAATTTTGACACTTAACTACTGTTAAAGATATGATAACAGAAACTAAACTCAGTCTCAAAATTTAAACTTTAAGAAATTAGAAAGCATAGCTTTTTACAATTCTCCGAAACTTGAAAGCATATCAAAGATGGAATTATCCAACAAAACTTTGAAGATGATCAAAGGAAAAAGTCGGGGTGGGAAAGTATGAAGTGGAAGGAAACAAAGTAGGAAAGTCCGCCAGGAGATGATCTAATGTGCATATTTACCCTAATAAACAATGAGGAACATGTAATGATGCAGTTGACACAACATAGAAATCAATCTGATTATCAAATCAAAATTACATAGAAAGATTATCAAAATTTGGTAGTGTGGTTATCAAAATTTCATATAGAGGTTATCAAAACTTCATAGTGTAGTTATCAAAATTTCATACAGAGGTTACCAAAATTTCATAGGGAGGGAGGTTACCAAAATTTGTGCTAGAGGTCAACAAAATTTTATAGGGAGGTTATGATCATTTTATTGAGAGGTTATCGAAAATACATAGAGAGGATATCACAGTTTCATTCTCATAGAGAGGTTATCGAAATTTCATGGTGTGGTTATCAAAATTTTCATAGTGCAGTTACCAATTTTATTTAGTGTGATTATTAAAATTTTATAGGCAGATTACCAAAATTTCACACTGAGCTTATCGAAATTTCATAGTGTGGTTACCCAAATTTCACAGTGTGGTTATCAAATTTTCATAGGGAGTTTATCGAAATTTCATATGAGGTTATCAAATTTGCAAAATGTGGTTATCAATATTTCTACATTGGAACATGAAAATAACTACCAAAATGACATAGAATTATATTGAAAAATTAGTACAAATTAGGTTTCCCTTCATTACATTTAAATAGAGTTTATTGTAAAGTGGACTCGCCAAATAAAGCTTTCTGAAAAGCCTAAAACCTCAACTTCCCGATTTAGCACGTTTGAGCGCCAAACGTTGTTCTTAGGAAAATGCTCATTCCAAGTACATTATTTGTGGAACCAACGCTCAAATGTTATGTTTCAGAGTGAGTAAGCTAATTGGAAAGTGGGTTTGCCAAAAAAAAAAAATCTTTCTTCAAAACCTAAAACTTAAACTTTACGATTTTGCGTGTTTGTGCGCAGAACGTTGTTCTTGAGAAAATGTTAATTCTGAATGCATTATTTGTGTAACCATCACTCATATGTCATGTTTCAGAGTCAATAGAGCTCATTGGAAAGTGGCTTGCCAAACAAATTTTTCTTCAAAGCCTAAAACCTCAACTTCAAAATTTTGTACGTTTTTGCGGGAAACATTATTTATTTGAAAATGATCAGAATGATTTTTTTTAAAAAAAACCAATATTCTAATGTCATGTATCGAAGTCAGTAGAACTTATTGGAAATTTGACTTGCCAAACAAAGATTTTTTTTTTAAAACCTAAAACCTCAACTTCATGGTTTTGCAAACAAATACAACTCTCAAATGTCGTGTCTCGAGCTGAGTAGAGCTTAATGGAAACTAGACTTACCAAATAAAGTTTTTTTAAGAAGACAAAAACATCAACTTCATGATTTTCTGTGTTTTCACACAAAACATTGTTCTTGAGAAAACGCTCATTCCAAATGTCGTTTCTCGGAATAATTTGACAAGTGATATAATGAATGCTTTTAAATTTGTTGGTACATATATAACTTTTTTAATAACCGTTATAGCTTTTTCAATAACTAAAGTATTGTAAATTTGATAACCTCATTTATTGATTAAATTGTTACCAAAATTACTTATCATTAGATGTTATTGGATTTGTTGGTGTAAAACATTTTTCATAACTACATAGCTTTTTTTGCTAACTGTGTATTATAAATTTGTTAGCATCCATTGTTGATGAAATTGCTAACTAATGAAAATTTACTGGATTTGTTGTTTCACGTATAGTTTTTGATAATATATATGACTTTTCAATAACTAATTACTATAAATTTGATAACTTCTATTATTGATAAAATGGTTAACAAAATTTACTTATAATGAAAAATTGATGAGTTTATTCCCAATAATTTTTAGGAATTGGGCAAATTTAATCTTTTCAAAATTAATAAAAAAATTATATTACACAACATATAACTTAAAATTAGTTTCCATCAAACTTTAATCCCATAAAGAAACCTTATAATAAATGTATGAGAGTATTATATTGAGGTTTTTTTAGGGGTACAAGTAAAATTAGAAAGCAAAAAAGCCAAGAACCAAAATTAGAAAACATAGCCTTTTGCAATTGCCCGAAGCTTGAAAGCATATCAAAGCTGGAATTATCCGGCAAAACTTTGAAGTTGATCAAAGGAGAAAGTCGGGGGTGGGAAGATGTGAAGTGGAAGGAAACAAAGTAGAAAAGTCCGTCATAATATGATCTAATACACATATTTTCCCCAATAAACAATGAGGAAGATGTAATGCCGTAATTGACACAACATAGAAATCAATCTGACAATCAAACCAAAATTACATAGGAAGGTTATTAAAATTTCATAGTGTAGTTACCAAAATTTCATATGGAGGTTATCAAAACTTCGTAGTGTAATTATCAAAATTTCATACAGAGGTTACCAAAATTTCATAAAAAAAAGGTTATCAAAATCTCTTATGGAAATTATCAAAATTTCATACGAAGATTATTGAAATTTTATAGTGTGATTATCAAAATTAATTAGAACGTTAACAAAATTTCATAGGGAGGGAGGTTATCAAAATTTGTTCTTATCAAAATTTCCTAGGATGGTTAACAAAATTTCATAGGGAGGTTATGAAAATATTATGGAGAGGTTATCAAAATTACATATAGAGAATATCACAATTTCATTCTTATAGGGAAGTTATCGAAATTTCATGGTGTGGTTATCAAAATTTTCATAGTGCGATTACCAATTTTATAATGTGATTATCAAAATTTCATAGACAATGAGGTTATCAAAACTTCGTTGTGTGGTTATCAAAACTTCACAGTATGGTTATCAAAATTTCACATTATGGTTATCAAATTTTTATAGGGAGGTTATCGAAATTTCACAATGAGGTTATCAAATTTTCGCAGTGTGGTTATCAATATTTCTACGTTGGAGTATAAAAACAGCTACCAACATAGAATCATATTGAAAAATTAGTACATATTAGGTTTCCCTTCATTACATTTGAATAGAGCTTACTATAAAGTGGACTCACCAAATAAATCTTTCAAAACCTAAAACTTGAACTTCACAATTTTTGTTCACAATTTTGCGCATTTGTGCGCATAACGTTATTCTTGAGAAAATGTTCATTCCGAATGCTTTAGTTGTGTAACCTACGTTCAGATGTCGTGTTTCAGAGGTAGTAGAGCTCATTGGAAAGTGGCTTGTCAAATAAATCTGTCTTCAAAGACTAAAGCCTCAACTTCACATTTTTGTGTGTTTGTGCGCAAAACAATATTTATTTGAAAATGACCAAAATGATTTTTTTTTAAACCAACGCTCTAATGTCATGTATCGAAGTCAGTAGAGCTTATTGAAAAATTGGCTCACCAAACAAAACTTTCTTTAAATCCTGAAACCTCAACTTCATGGTTTTGCGAATAAATACAACTCTCAAATGTTGTATCTCGAACTGAGTAGAGCTTATTGGAAACTAGACTTACCAAATAAAGATTTTTTTAAGAAGACAAAAACATTATGTAATACCATTAAAATATTTTTGGTGTTGAAGATTTATTTTTTTAGAATTGGAGAAGTAAAGGAAGTGAGATTCAAATTAATTTATATAGAAAAGTTTTTAGATTAAATTGAAATGGGGACTTAAGCATTTAGAAAGAGAGAAGAGAGGACCAAATTAAAAGGGGTTTCAAATGTACAAGGAGTTAAGCACAAATTTACCAAGGAAAATATTTATTAAGGCTTCATTATTTCTACATTTCCCTCCTCCACGTCTATTACCCATAATTGTTTTTAACATGGCCGAACTTCTCTACTCCTCTCTCTCTCCACAATTCCTTCATCAAATTGAGATGAAACCCAACATGCAATCATGGAAGATTGTTCCCCACACCAAATGCTTTGCAATCATGGGTTAAGTTTTGAAATTTGCTTAGAGTTTATGGGCTTTCCAAGAATTAAAGGTAAGTGGAAGTTTGTGATTTGAAATTGGTGTTTGAAGATTT
>AWUE01020317.1:0-23634 GCA_001974825.2 Corchorus olitorius | reverse complement strand
ACCTGGGCGCCCACATGGTTGCCTTGAGCACCCATGTGGTTTGCTTGAGAACCCAGGTGGGCAGTGTCACGACTCCAGCTGGGTGCCCACATGGTTTGTCTGAAGACCCATGTGTTTCGCCTGATCACCCAGATGGGTTGTGTCTTAGCTCATCACCTTGACATGTCTTCTTGCCTTGAACTTGTCTTTGCTCCTTTGCCTTGAAAACACCAAGCAATCAACTTTATGACTTTGATAATCATAAAATTGACTCTTCAAGCTCTTCAATCACGAACATGATGGCTCCATTCTTCATCCAAATCTTCCTTGGAAAATATTTGTGTCATAAATCATCCAAAAAGGCTCTATAAAGGTACAAAATTGATAATTTTGCACTTTTCCTCTTGTCAACACCTATGAACACAATTATAACCAATATAAGGCATAATCAAGCATAAAACATTCAAAAAGCATATGAAAAAGCTAATAAAAAGGTGTATGATTTTGGTCTGATCAGAGAGTAAGAGTCGAATTTTCTTGTGTGGATGTGTGATATGAATCTAGTTGTTTTAAGATTCAAATCCACCATTGTGACCCGCCAAGAATCAACTTGAACAACTTTCAACTTCTAGATGTGTATGTCGACAATCTCACCCAAGCAATCTTCTTCTTTCGTCGGCCTTAGACCTCCAATTAGACCTGCAATTGAACACCTAAGATCACAAGATTCACAAGCAATCAAGTATCATAACTTAATTGTTTTCTACGACTCTACAAGATTGAAGAACCCTAAGTTTTGCTCAAACTAGAACAAAGAAGCTAAGATAATCAATTTGGGTAAAAAACCTCAATTTTATTAATCAACTCAACTTATGTTTACAAGAGGGGTTTGGTGCCTTTATATAGGCAAAGGGTGATGCCCTAGATCTAGAAAAATAACCTAATTTTCGTCAAAATATATGGCCTAGGGTAAAACTAGTCCAAACCCAACTAGGAAAAGGAAATAAAGACATAATTAAACAAGGATTGGACTTAGTCAAAAAAGGCCTAACCCAAATAACATCCAAACTTAAAAATAAGCTAATTAGAGATAGAATAAAGCCCACAATGGCCAAATTACAACTCTAATGACCTAGTGCTCATCGATTTCAAGAAGAATGCACAACTTGGAATCGATGGGAATATTCCTTTGTTGATGATCTCCAATGGGCTTCAAATGATCTCCGATGGCTTTAAACTCTTCAAGATGAACTCTAATGAGGCCAAACAAAGCTTCCTTGAACCTTTTAGCTCTTGCCCTTGTCATTGGGCCTAATGGCATCTTCAATGGATCAAATGGTATCTTAGGCAACTCCGATGAGCTTGAAACTTCTTCCTTAGCATCTTCAAGCTTCTCCATGCCTCCTCGCCGCATATGCACATCCTTGCCATGATCTCCATTGTGCTCTTCAAAACCATGATGAGTCCTTGGCGCATCATCCCCTCTCCCTTGAAAAGGATTTGTCCTCAAATCTGCATCATTATCAAACAAGGATATGTCCGAGACATTAAAAGTAGCACTTACATTACCATATTCACTAGGAAGATCTAGCTTGTAGGCATTGTTGTTGATCCTCTCCAAGACTTGGAATGGACCATCTCCACGAGGTAATAGCTTAGACTTCCTCTTCTCAGGGAACCTTTCCTTCCTTAGATGCAACCGAACCCAATCGCCAGGTTCAAAGATGACCTCTTTGCGCCCCTTGTTAGCATTCTTCATGTTGTGTTGAGTTTTCTTCTTAATTTGAGCTCTAACCTTTGTATGAAGATCCCTAACAAAATCTGCCTTGCGTTGCCCATCCATGTCAACTTGCACACTCAAAGGTAAACTCAATAAATCCAATGGAGTTAAAGGATTAAAGCCATACACACATTCAAAAGGTGAAAATCCAGTTGTACTATGTATACTTCTATTGTATGCAAATTCAACATGAGGTAAACAATCTTCCCAAGTTCTTAAGTTCTTTTTAATCAATGCCCTTAGTAAGGTTGACAAAGTCCTATTAACTACTTCAGTTTGACCATCAGTTTGAGGATGACAAGTAGTTGAAAATAACAACTTAGTACCTAACTTAGCCCACAAAGTTCTCCAAAAGTGACTTAAGAACTTAGCATCTCTATCACTCACAATCGTCCTAGGCATTCCATGTAGTCTAACTATCTCTTTAAAGAACAAATTAGCTACATTAATGGCATCATCAGTTTTAGTGCATGCAATAAAGTGTGCCATCTTAGAAAACCTATCAACAACCACAAAGATAGAATCTTTATCTCTTCTAGAACGAGGTAATCCTAACACAAAATCCATGCTAATATGAGTCCATGGTTCATGAGGAATAGGCAAAGGAGTATACAAACCATGAGGTTTAGAAGTAGATTTAGCTTGCAAACAGGTAATGCAACTAGAAACATGCTTTCCTACATCATATCGCATCTTAGGCCAAAAGAAGTGTTCATGCAATATCTCATATGTTCTATCAACACCAAAGTGACCCATTAAACCACCCTCATGCGATTCCCTCACAAGCACAAAACGCAAAGAACAAGTAGGTATACACAATCTAGATTCTTTAAACAAAAATCCATCATGCTTATAATACTTCCCAAATCAAGAATTCTCACATGCTTTAAACACATCACTAAAGTAAGCATCACTAGCATATAAGTCATTAATAAACTCAAATCCAAGAAACTTAGAATCAAGCATGGAAAGTAAAACATACCTCCTTGATAAAGCATCGGCTACAACATTCTCCTTACCTTTCTTGTAGCGCACCACATATGGAAAGGATTCAATGAACTCAATCCACTTAGCATGCCTTTTATTCAGCTTTTGTTGGCCCTTTAAGTACTTCAAGCTCTCATGATCCGTATGAATCACAAACTCCTTAGGCCACAAATAATGCTGCCATGTTTGTAATGCCCTAACAAGAGCATACAACTCCTTATCATAGGTAGGATAGTTCAACGCAGCCCCATTCAACTTCTCACTAAAGTATGCCACGGGTTTCCCTCCTTGCATGAGCACTGCGCCAATACCTACACCTGAAGCATCACATTCAATCTCAAAAGTATTGTTAAAGTTAGGTAAAACAAGCAAAGGAGCATTAGTTAATTTATCCTTCAAAGTCTCAAATGCTTCTTGTTGCTCTTTTCCCCACTTGAATGGTGCATTCTTCTTCATCACACTAGTAATAGGGGCGGCTAAGGTGCTAAAATCCTTAACAAACCTCCTATAGAATCCGGCCAAGCCATGGAAGGATCTCACTTGACCAACGTTGGTGGGGGTTGGCCAATCCTTGATGGCTTTGATCTTCTCCTCATCAACATGTATACCTTGCGCAGAAACCACAAAACCAAGAAAAACAAGCTTGTTTGTGCAAAAGGTGCACTTCTTAAGGTTAGCATACAACTTCTCAACCCTAAGTACATCTAAAACACATCTCAAATGCTCAATATGTTCCTCTAAGTTGCGGCTATACACAAGTATATCATCAAAATAAACAACAACAAACTTTCCAATATAAGCTCTTAAAACATGATTCATTAACCTCATGAAAGTACTAGGTGCATTAGTTAATCCAAAAGGCATAACTAACCATTTCATACAATCCCAACTTAGTTTTAAAAGCAGTTTTCCATTCATCACCCTCTTTCATGCAAATTTGATGATATCCACTCTTAAGATCAATCTTTGAAAATAAGCAAGAACCATGCAATTCATCAAGCATATCATCTAATCTAGGAATAGGGTGGCGATACTTAACTGTTATGTTGTTTATTGCCCTTCAATCAACACACATTCTCCAAGTTCCATCCTTCTTTGGAACAAGTAAGACTGGAACTGCACATGGAGAAAGACTCTCGCGCACATAACCCTTTTTTTAGCAACTCTCCAATTTTGTTTCTCCAACTCTTTTGTTTCATCAGGATTTGTCCTATAACCTGGCTTGTTTGGAATTTGCGCCCCAGGGATGAAGTCAATTTGATGTTCAATCCCTCTAATTGGTGGTAAACCACTAGGAATCTCCTCAGGAAACAAATCTGCAAACTCATCTAAAAGAGAAACAATTTTGCTTGGAAGTTCTCCAGCCAAGTTGTTAATGCTCACAAGTGTATTTTTAAGCAAAAGTAAGAATAAACCAGAATTATCTTTCAAAGCACTCTTAATCTCACTCTTAGAAGCTAACATACACTCGATATTGCATATTGCCCGCACTTGTTGATCATTAATCCATATGTTCTGCAGGTTATCTAACCATCAAGTCCGGGACTGCCTTAAGCTCATTTCAAGCCCTCTAATCATGTGAAATGAAGAAAAAAAGCAAATGTAAAAAGCTATCTGTATTTTTGTCTTTTTTGCAAAAAAGAAATGGAAACCTCCCTTTTTGGTGCTTTTATGCTTATTTATCATTGTTTTACTGATATGCCATGAAATGCAAAAGTGCATCAAATTGCAAATCCAACCTATTCAGGTTCATTTAAATTAATACAAATCAAATGAGATTTCCCAAAAGATTTTGCATTTAAGATAAATGACCACATTATTAATTGAAAGCTAAGATGCAAACATTTTTTTTGGCTTTTCTAGTGAATGCAATTTAAAGGCGATCTACTAAAGCTAAACGCTACCATGAACATGCTAACCTAAACAAGTAAGGTACCAAATGACCAAAATGCCCCTGGGTGACCCTAATGCCGATTAAAAAATAAATTAATTTAAATTGAAAGGATATGGATAAAAATGGGTGTCTACAGCTGCCCCTCTTTGTGTGCTTTCTAACTATCGGGAAGTGCGCAAAGGAGTAGTTTGTACACTTTTTGAGAGCTAGAAAGTGCACAAAGAAGTAAACACTCGTTTTATTGGAAAGTTGCAAAAACCTTGATTCACCGAATCAAACTTTGAAAAAATACTGCACCGCAGTAACTTAATTCACCGAAACATCCTCAACTTTTTTAAAATATGCTGCACCGAGCTCACCGAATTCCAATCTTTGAAGAGATGCGCCGCATTAACTTGATTCACCGAATCACCCTGATCTATCTGAAAATGTGCTGCATCGAGCTCACCGAATTCCAATCTTGAAGATGCTACACCGAGTCATCTGATTCACCAAATCCCACTTGAAGATGCTACACCGAGTGTCGAAACGTTCGGGTCCGGGGAACCCTGTCGAAACAACGTTGGAAATGGAGTCGCCACTAATCAAAATTCTAAGGTGTGATTAGTCACCTAATTGCCACTTAAGCTAAGTTGAGTCCAAAAGCTTGGCAATGGACCCACTAAACCTAAAGTCCGATCTTTTTAACCTAAATCTAGGTTCGGGAGTCGATTACGCCCGGAGAAGGATTAGCACCCCCGGAGTGCCCGTCAAGTGACGGTACCTCTTAATCTAACTAGATCTACTAGGTTGAAAAGAAAAGTTGGTTGCTTTTAATCCTAATCTCGATTATTATTCAAAAGGGTTATGAAAGAAAACAAAAGCATTTTTAAAACCAATGTCGAGAATTCGAAGCATATAATCGAATATCGTCGATTAATTCTGTTACGATTCTCTTTCGCTGTTTGTTCTCTTGTTGACTCTTCCGCACTGGGAAGAAATTTTGAAAATGCTGTGATAAAATCTTTTTACCGTTTTTTGTTTTTTTGAAAAAAACTTGATCAATTTTATTAATTTCCAAAAAAAAACCTTCTTTCGGATTGCTTAATTAAAAAACATTCCATTTTGAAAATGCTTACCTTGAAAAAAGACTCTTGGATTACCCATTTCCTAATTTTGAAAATAAGAGAACATATTTGAGAAAAAACAATTTTTGAAAACACATTTTATTACATCTTTTAATTTTCTGATTTTTCCATATTTTTCTTTTTTTCTTCAAATTTGACCTAAATATTAATGCATGTATGAAATGATGAATGCAAAATCTGGTTTATTAGTTGATTAAAAAAAAGGAGTTTACTTGAATTGGCCTTCACGAACCTAGCCCGGCCCTCCGGGGATATTCGTAAAGACCGTTCAATCTCGGGGCGAAATCCCGAGAGGTCGTGCCCGAGCACCTTTACCCGAGATTAGCCTGTCATAGTTAAAACACCTCTTTATTAATCGAAGCTTATAATGGTGGCATGAAATGCAAATTACAATAACCGAAAATAGATATGGCATGCATGTGTTTGACTACTAATTATCAAACTAACTTAGATTAATTACAAGCCCAAAAATAATTGAATCAACAAATAAACTAAAAGAAATTAAATTATAAAAAAAAAAACTAAGGGGCGAATTGGACAAACTGGGGACTTTTCTGCACATAAAGTAAACCATTAACAAAGTTCAGGAGGCATACAAACTGAGAGAATCAAAACAAATCAAGATACAAATCCAAAATCAAAGACCAAAGCAAGAACAAATTGAACTTAAACAAGTGAGAGTACAGATCATGAGATATGCTTACACTACCATTGAATCTAGTTTAAGAAATCAAATCCTTAAACTCCAAATCTTAATGCCCAAAATAAAAGTCACTTAAAAGGATTCACCAATTTCTTTCAAGTTATTTTCAAATTTAGAAAATTGGGTTTTTAACTCCAAGCTTTGTTGTTTTTCAAAAAATTAAAAATGACCCAAAGTGTCTTAACATGTCATCCTCAAGTCATCTTTAATCTAGGAAAAATTATAGCTTTAAGTCAAAATCCCAATTTTCAAATCCAAATTAACTCAATTCGAAATAATGAAATCTATTTAAATTACTTTCAACTTGAATCATCAAGATCTCAAAATCAAATTGCCATGAATAAATTCCATTTTCATTAAAAATTCAATCTTTAACCTAAATCCCAATTTCCATACTTAAATTAGTAAAATTCAAGAACCAAAAAGCACTAATTAAATACCAATAATGTAAATCAAGCACCCAATTGCAAAATTCTAGCATAATTTCTAAAATCAGGGATCAAACTGAATCAAGTAGTAACTAAATCCTAAATCAGGGACTAAATTGCATATAATCATGAAACAAATCTGAAATCAGGGACTAGGTCGTATAAATTAAAAATAAAATCCCAAATCAGGGGCGAAATTGAACCAATTAATAAATATTATCCTAAATCAGGGACAAAATTGAATCAATTAACAAATATTACCCTAAATCAGGGACTGTATTGAAAACGGAAAAAAGTTGCAGGCTTTATGTGAAATAAATAACAAATCAAAGGATTTAATTGCACTAAATTGAGGACTCAATTGAAAGAAATTAGAAGCTTTACCTGAATTGATGAATTCCTCTTTAATTTGAACACTGAAACGACGTCGTTTGATTAATATAGGGGAGCACTATATAAGCTGTCATCTTCTCTTCTTCTTCAAAGCTTAATTTCATCTGAAACCCTAGCCGCCAAAGGAGCCACCGTCGGAAATCGCAGCCAACATTGTGCCACCGTTCTGGAGCTTCATCGGAGCTCAGTTTTAGCTCAAATCTTTCAAGTCGATTCTCCTCGACGCCCTAAGTCTGAATCGGGCCTTAGTTTTGCGTGATGAGGCTCACAACTCCCTAGATCTAGCTTTTACCAAACCGAAATTCCCCTCTCCGATCTCAAATTCTAGCCATCCGATGAGGCAAATTTTCGGGTAAGCTTCTTCCCTTTCCTCCCTATACTAATTCACCAAGCCACAAGCAAGAAGAACAACTTAGAAACCTAGATTCCCAAACCCAAACATCACAAACCCTAACATTTTTGCTATTGATATATTTTTTTCGTTTTTTGTTTGAGGGGACGATGAAAACGGAAGCTAGGGAAGTAGTGAAGGGGTCAACCGAGGAAAAGAAAAAAAAAGGTAAATGAGCTCCCTCTTTTTTTGATTTTTTTTCGATTTTTTCTGTGGAATGGGAAAAGAGAAGTCTAGAGTGTGAAAGGGTGCAATGGGTCTCAAGGGTGTGAGGATGAAGACCCTTTTTCGGTTTATCCGAGAGAAAATTGAGAGTCTTTTTTTTTCTGTATATGAGTGGGTGGTTTGTGAAGAGAGAATGGTTGTCGAAGGTGTCGGGAGGTGAGATTTTCAGTGTTGTGTATTTTTGAGGTGGAGAAAATGTGTAGTCAGTGGTGTGAAAGAAAGAATCAAGAGAGAGAGTGTGTTTTTGAGGGAGTGTAGAGAGTGTCGATGGTGGGAGAAGAAAATCTCTAGAAAAGTGTCTAGAGAAGAAAAATGAAGAGAGCCCTCCTGTATGTGCGGGTGTGAGCGATAGGTTAGGGATGGAGAAAGGTTCCAGAGATGAAGGTGAATTTTCTAGATTCAATCCATCCCCTTCCCCTATTTTCACTCTAACAAATTCTTGTCTTCTCTGCAGGTTGTTGAAATGATAAGAATGGAGGAGGAAAAATGGGCTAGCCAAGTTAGTGTTCTCCCTCTTGTAACTGTTTTTTTTTTTCAATAAAAAAAAACCATTGTATTTCCCCTCACGTGTTTGGTTGAATTGGTTGCGAATGACATGGGGAAGGAAAAAAACGGTAAGCTGGCAGTAAAGGTGAGCTGTTCCTCAAGGTGTAATGCTTTGAATTTCTTGTTGTATTCGCTGCCTTGGTATCCATTGTGTTTCCTGCTGAATTTCCTGAATTGAGCTTGCTAGATTGTCTTGCCTTGTTTAATGCATGCTTTATTGCCATGCCACATGCTTTGTTTTGAACTTTTGGATTGTAGTTTTACCATGTATTCTGAAATGAGGAACTATGCAAAGAGAAACTGCCTTCGAGTCTTGGTGTAAGCAATGCTGAATTGTGATTGTTTGTAGGTCAATTTGTTGTTGCAATGGCAAAAATTTTTTTGGGAATTTTCTGCTTCTGTAAATTGTTGGAATGTGGCGTGTCTTTGCCCTGCTTGCTGCCTTATTTCCCTTCAATTTATCATGTACTTGGCTGGTTCTTGAGAATGTGAAATTGGCTATTAACTTATCACTGTTTGTGTGAGTCACTTTGGCTTTTGAGATCCTTCATTGCACACATCCATACTTAACTGAAATTGAGGGCGATGTTTAATGTAGAAGTTGCAAGTACATGGCCATTGCCTTTTCAAGCTTTGTCATTCTAGCAACTCATAAACTAAGCTCTTCTTTTCTTGCTTGCAGGCTTGGATCCACATGAGAGTCAACTAAGAAACAGCAATTAGATTTCAAGGACAGACTAAGAAAATGGGATCATGCAACCTAAACTTGTATTATTCCAATTTGTTTTTGTATTTTTGTAATATGTATATGATAAGGTATAAATGAAAATCTTTTTGTGACTTTGTGATTTTTCTGTTTTTGGTCTTTTTGTGCAAAAATAGAAAATATTTGGCCACTATCAACTATCAAAAGGCCCAAAAGCAAGCCCAAGTATTAAATGCCCTAAAGTTAAAATGCCTAAATGCAAGCCCAATGCCCAAGTGCAAACCCAAACCTAAGTGCATCTAATATAAGTCCAAGGTCCAAGATAACAACAAGTCCAAAGTTAAATCTATACAATTCAAGTCTAAAGCTCAAGTGATAACAAGGTAAGACTAAAAAGCTCATAATGGATTGGCATAAGTTAGAAAAAAAGTTCTATTACAAGCATGCATACAATGCAAAACTAACCAAATTAAATGTTCAACAAATTAAAATGCCTACCAATAAAATGGATGTGCTATGCAACTTAAAGAAACAATGTAAGACAATTAAAAGGAAAATGTTTATGGGTTTTGATCCTGGAATGCAATGCAATCTACCCAAGTATACACATTAAAATGGACATGCTAATTTAAGCTAATAATGAAAAAAAGACCAAAATACCCTTAAAGTACAAATGACCAAAATGCCTCTGAATGACCTTAATGCTAAATAAGAGAAAAATTAATTTAAATTAAAAGGATATGGACAAAAATGGGTGTCTACACCGAGTCATCTGATTCACCGAATCCCGCTTGAAGATAAACCCAAATCACTGAAAACTTCCTTGACTGACTGTACTGGATCACTTGAAGATAAACTTAAACCACTGTAAATTTTCTTGATTGACCGCACTGGATCACCTTTAGGAAACTTTCTTGATTGACCGCACTTGGATCACTTTTAGGAAACTTAAACCACTGCAAACTTGATTGATCGCACTGGATCACTTGAGGAAAAACTTAAACCACTGTAAACTTGATTGATCGCACTGGATCACTTGAAGAAAAACTTAAACCACTGTAAACTTGATTGATCGCACTAGATCACTTGAAGAAAAACTTAACCACTATAAACTTGATTGATCGCACTAGATCACTTTAAATTTAGCGGATCAATATGACACTATCTAAAAGACCATCCTAGGTCATTAACTGAAGAAAGATCACCCCGGATCGTGCAAGATTAGCTTTGATTCTCGAATATGAACTGAAAGACTTGCTCCGAGTCATCTTGAGATAAACTTATATTTCTGCAAACTTCTGGGACGACTTGCCTTGAAGATGAACTTTGACTGCTGAAACTTTCCTTGAATACTTGGTTCTTGATATGTTCTATCCAGTTTCTTAACTTAACCCTTTTCTGAACTGTGACTTATTGAAATCTCTACTTGTCCCTTTGCAAGACTCATTCCATATCTTCCTTTTCATGTTTTGCCCCAACTTGCCTTTCTTTGCCTATCTTATACTCCCGTATCCTTTCGGGACTATATTTGTTCCAAATTGATTATTTTGCCCTAAGAGACTTCTTTTCCAATTACTATAAATTCCTCCTACTCTTACAATGAACTTGACTTCTTGTCTTGCAAATTCCTGCTATGCATGAGGATGGAATGTTCTAATGTATGAATGCCTATGAATGCCTAATGACTGAATGTTGAATCAATTAAGGAAAGTAAAAATATTTTAACTTCCCTTGGTTAACCAAATGTCTCCTTGACAAACTTTTAACTGACTCCTTTGCCCCAATCTTGGTACCACTTTCCTTGCCAAATTCCTGCAACATAATTTAATTCCGAAGTCATAATTCTCGTGTATATTGATCATGTAGCTGAATTCTTCTTGAAACATGACATGATTTAAAATGATTAATTCCACGAGACATTGCCCTTTTGCCCCTGAAAACATTTTATGATTTTGCTAAAAATGCCCCATATGTTGCCCCACTAAAAGAGATTTTCTCAAAAGATTTGGTGACCACCACTTAGAAAATTTTTCTATCTGATATCTTTGACTTAACCTTCTTCTTAGACTCACAAATGGAATACAAATCTTTTGCAAAACTCATTTTTAAAACATTCTCAATTTGTCATTTTTCCAAAAATGGTTTTTATCAACACTAGGTATTGAAAGAAGTATGGCTCAAAAGGATTGAATGGCAGTTGTCAAAAAGATTTATTTTGGTGTGTTGGCTTCACTTGACAAAACTGAAATGCTTGATGACATCGTCCACTTTCGAGTCAATTCTTATTACTGCGAAAGAGGTCATGTTTTCTTTGACTGTTTTGGAGGCTCCAAGAATTCTCATCCTTGCTCTAGATTGCCCTCTTTGGGTTTTCACCCTAGAGATGTATCCCTCTTTTTCTTCTTCTTTATTTTTTATTTTGCCTCTCTTTTTTTTTCTTTTTTTCCGCCATGCACTAGTATTTGAAAAACTTTTGAAACCAATTTTCTCTAAAACCTTTTTGAGAAAAACACTTTTCTTTTGCAAAAACAATTTTCATTTTAAGAACAATCTCTTCACCTTCAATATCCTGACCTAATCAAAGGTGGACTTTATTAGGCACGTAATGTGGGATTGGGTTAGGGGTGCCAAAGAAAGGATTAAAGGCTCAAAATGTGTTTGTGGGTGCTTGATTCAAGGATCACTTTCTTGTTTGCATGAAGAGTTCTTTATGCTTTAATGCCCCTTCCATTCGAACACTGTTCTTTGCAAGCTTTCGATTTGAACTTGTTCATTTATCTTCTTTTTTATTCCCTCTTTTCTCCTTTCCTTCTTTTCATTTTTCCTTCTTGTCTCTTTCTTATCAAGACTTTCATTTGGCTCCTTGAGTTCCCATTCTCTCTTTCACTTTGACTCGCCCTTTTCGGGTTTTCAACTCAAGTGACCCCCAATTGATCCAAGCCGCCCTTTGCGGGTTTTCAACTTGGACCCCTCCTTATATATATTTCTCTTTTTCTGACCTCTTTCTTTTTTAGGCCAAGTTTTTTTTTCTTCCTTCTTTCTTTTCTTTCTTTTTTTCTTTGAGTTGAATGCGAGGGATGTCCTGTTTTTGAACTGTGATTTTTGTTTTTTCTTTGACATCAGTCACATTGTGAATTCCCTTGCTTGCTTGTGTCGCTTATGCTTTTGGGACTCTGCTTGATCATTTTTGTTTTCCTCTTGAAAATGAAGCTTATGGATGATTGCTGCTTCTGTGCCCTTGATTTTCACTTGCTTTCATTTCCTTTTTGGCATATACTATTATTGCAATGGAGTCTTTGAGGATCTCAGATAGCATTTTACCATTGCATTTACTGCGTTTTCTCCAATGTTGCTGCTGCCTTTTCCTAACAAGTTCTTCTTCTTCTTACTTTCTTTTTATTCACATTATCCTTATTGACATGCTTGGACATCTTTTTCCAATCCATGACA
The DNA here is from genome assembly GCA_001974825.2 of Corchorus olitorius. Taxonomy (NCBI): domain Eukaryota; kingdom Viridiplantae; phylum Streptophyta; class Magnoliopsida; order Malvales; family Malvaceae; genus Corchorus; species Corchorus olitorius. The sequence continues at coordinate 11,025 of AWUE01020317.1, read as the reverse complement.
CTCTTCTTCTTTCCCTTTATTCACACCATCCCTATTAGTGTTCTTGGGTATCATCTTCCCAATTTGCAACAAGCTCTGCTTCTTATTTACCTCCAGTGTGGAGGGTGATCCTTGGTCAGGGTTGATTCGAAAGAAAATCCCTAAGACTCAAAGGGGACAGCAATGAATACTTTTTTCTACAAGCAAAGGAATAAGAAAGAAGGCCATCTATCATTTCAGATCTGGATATTTTGATGAAAGGCGACCCTTACAAACTCAAAACCTTTTTGAAAACTCATTTTTGAAAACCTTTTCCTGAAAACAATTTTTGAAAAATGTTTCTCATTTTGACCATCCTGAAAACATGCGCAAGCACATGACGTTGCAATTCAATTTTTTTATTTTTATTCTTTTCACTTTTCTGATGGGAATTTGATAATTGATGTCTTCTGCCTCATGCTCTTGTTTGACCTCCTTATCGATGAACATGAGCATTTTATTGTTGCACTGAGTGCTGCCCCCCCCCCCCCCGCTAAAGGCAGTAAAGGTGTCTTAACAACTGAAATTGTTTGAAAGTTGTTATTTAGGTGGACTTAATCGATTTTTGAGCCAGTCTTCCTAAGGCCTGCAAGTGATTTGAATTTGGCCTTTGAAAGTAATTTGGCCAGAGGAATGGAAAGATCTCAATATGTCTCTGATTCAAATTGGTTTCCAAGAGAAAGATTGGGCTCTTTTAGGATCAATGAAATTTGGGGTTCTAGGCACTGCTGACATAAATCGAGTAATCATGTTATCATCTTTTAAGAAAACGTTCCAGTTTTGATCTTATCTTATCTTTTTGTTCAAAACAAAATTGTTTATTCAAAAGAATCTTGTTTTGCTTATTCAAACCTTTTATAAATCGGGCATTCCTTTGCTCATTGCCCAAGTGAAAATTATAAAGCGTTTTGGGAACTATTTCATAGTGGTGATCACCCAACTCAGCAAACATTCACAGCCAAAAGTGCGACAATTTTAACAATTATAGGCATGAGAAGATACAAATGACAAAAATCTATGCAGATGCTATGCACGTGAGAAAAGAGTTCATCAGTCTCAGAAATTCCTTTCTTATGGCAGGTTTCCATTCCCCACTGTCACTGGTTTGGATTGTCTACTTTTCCCTATGAGATCCTAGAGTTGTATATGGAATGGCCACTGGTTTGAGTGAGAGCGACTTTACTGGCACGGCCTGACTTTGGAAATATATACGAGAAGAAAACTTCATCGATCCTGCTCGCTGATTAAGGCTCAATGCTGCACTAGATGTTTCCAAAAATGCTCATCCTGATGATGTTAGACTCCAATAGATAGAGAACAAGTAATATCTAAAAGAAACCTACATTAACTATCTATATGTATGAGGTGTATCTATTTATCAGTCCTGACGACGATGCGTGATGGGTGTATGAACATATATACAAAGACATGGACAATGCATGAAGGATGCATGACATATATCAATGGATATGATGATAACTTATCAAATCATAAAAATGTGTACATAGATGCAAATGACATGACAATCTATGTCGATAAACAAATAAATGCATATGCATGGTCAATTATATAATATATGGATGCATGAGAATACAAAAATGATGTCATGATTTTCTAGGATGGAACCTGATTGAGCCAAAAACAACCCTATTTTTATGGCTATTTTACTATGTTTTTGGATCTATTTATGCTTAATTATATGCCATTTTGATGATATTTGTGTTTTAAGTTCTTAAGTGATGTGAAATTGAGAAATTGTTATTTTTCACTTCTTTTGGAGCTATTTTGATGACTTTTTACATAGATTTTAGCAAAGCAATTTTGAGTATAGATTTGAAGATTCGAAGTTCGTGTTTGAAGACTCATTGAAGACTTATTTGGAGATTTGAAGACTTTGAAGAATTATTTCAAGGAGCAAGGATTGAAGATTGGAGCTTTAATTGAAGACAAGCCATGGACAAGCCCTTAAGCTTTGGTATTTATGGATATTTTATATGGGAAGATATTCAGCCCATATGAATAATTAATTGGAATTAAAATCCCAATTAATGACTCCTAAATCCAAGGAAATATCCAAATCCCGTAGATTCTTGATTCTAGTCCTAACAGGATTAGGAATCAGGCGCAGTTTTGGTAGAAAAATCATAACTTTCTGCTCAGACCTCCGATTGAAGCCCATGAGTACTCGTTGGAAATCTGACTCCGAGATCTACAACTTTCCTTTGAAGTCCAAGACCCAGTTCTGATACGAATCTAGTTGTATTAGATTCAAATCTAGCCTTGAATATCTATCAAAGTCGACTTGAACTTCCTCAACTTCTAGGTGTGTATGTCGATGACCTTCACAAGGTGATTCCTCTTCTTTGGTCGGCCCAAAGTCTCCACTTAGACCTGCAATTGTTAACTCTAGAACACAAGATTCACAAACAATCAAGTATCCAACTTAATTGTTTGCTAGGACTCTACAAGATTGAAGAACCCTAAATTTTGCTCAAACTAGAACAAAGAAGCTAAGATAATCAATTTGGGTGAAAACCTCAATTTATTAATCAACTCAACTTATGTTTACAAGAGGGGCGTTGGTGCCTTTATATAGGCAAGAAGGGGGGCGGCTCTGATATAAATTCCTATGCCCTAAGGGTAAAGGAAAAAGCTAGGAAGGAGCTAGGAAGGACCCTACTCCTTATTCTACTAGGAAAAGGAAAATAACAAACAAGGATTGGACTTAGTCAAACAAGGCCCAACCCAATGTTATCTAAACTAAATAAATAGCTAATTAAAATAGAATTAAGCCCACAATGGCCAAATTACAACTCTAATGACCTAATGCTCATCGATTTCAAGAAGAGTGCACAACTTGGAATCGATGGGAATATTCCTTTGATGATGGTCTCCAATAGGTTTCAAATGATCTCCGATGGCCTTTAACTCTTCAAGATGAACTCTAATGAGGCCAAACAAAGCTTCCTTGAATCTTTTAGCTCTTGCCCTTGTCATTGGGCCTAATGGCATCTTCAATGGATCAAATGGCATCTTAGGCAACTCCGATGAGCTTGGAACTTCTCATCCTTAGCATCTTCAAGCTTCTCCAAGCCTCCTTGCTGCATATGCACATCCTCTCCATGATCTCCATTGTTCTCTTCAAGACCATGATGAGTCCTTGGCACATCATCCCCTCTCCCTTGAAAAGGATTTGTCCTCAAATCTGCATCATTACCAAACAAGGATAAGTCCGAGACATTAAAAGTAGCACTTACATTACCATATTCACTAGGAAGATCTAGCTTGTAAGCATTGTTGTTGATCCTCTCCAAGACTTGGAATGGACCATCTCCACGAGGTAATAGCTTAGACTTCCTCCTCTCAGGGAACCTTTCCTTCCTTAGATGCAACCAAACCCAATCGCCAGGTTCAAAGATGACCTCTTTGCGCCCCTTGTTAGCATTCTTCATGTAGTGTTGAGTTTTCTTCTCAATTTGTGCTCTAACCTTTGCATGAAGATCCCTAACAAAATCTGCCTTGCGTTGCCCATCCATGTCAACTTGCACACTCAAATGTAAACTCAACAAATCCAATGGGGTTAAAGGATTAAAGCCATACACACATTCAAAAGGTGAAAATCCAGTTGTACTATGTATGCTTCTATTGTATGCAAATTCAACATGAGGCAAACAATCTTCCCAAGTCCTTAAGTTCTTCTTAATCAAAGCTCTAAGTAAGGTAGATAAAGTCCTATTAACTACTTCAGTTTGTCCATCAGTTTGAGGATGACAAGTAGTTGAAAATAACAACTTAGTACCTAACTTAGCCCACAAAGTTCTCCAAAAGTGACTTAAGAACTTAGCATCTCTATCACTCACAATCGTTCTAGGCATTCCATGTAGTCTAACAATCTCTTTAAAGAACGAATTAGCTACATTAATGGCATCATCAGTTTTAGTACAAGCAATAAAGTGTGCCATCTTAGAAAACCTATCAACAACCACAAAGATAGAATCTTTACCTCTCCTAGAACGAGGTAATCCTAACACAAAATCCATGTTAATATGAGTCCATGGTTCATGAGGAATAGGCAAAGGAGTATACAAACCATGAGGCTTAGATGTAGATTTAGCTTGCAAACAAGTAATGCAACTAGAAACATGCTTTCCTACATCATATCGCATCTTAGGCCAAAAGAAGTGTTCATGGAATATCTCATATGTTCTATCAACACCAAAGTGACCCATTAAACCACCCTCATGCGATTCCATCACAAGCATAAAACGCAAAGAAGAAGTAGGTATACACAATCTAGATTCTTTAAACAAAAATCCATCATGCTTATAATATTCCCCAAATCCAGAATTCTCACATGCTTTAAACACATCACTAAAGTAAGCATCTCTAGCATATAAGTCTTTAATAAACTCAAATCCAGAAACTTAGAATCAAGCATGGAAAGTAAAACATACCTCCTTGATAATGCATACGGCTACAACATTCTCCTTACCTTTCTTGTAGCGCGTACCACATATGGAAAGGATTCAATGAACTCAATCCATTTAGCATACCTCTTATTCAGCTTTTGTTGGCCCTTTAGGTACTTCAAGCTCTCATGATCCGTGTGAATCACAAACTCCTTAGGCCACAAATAATGCTGCCAAGTTTGTAATGCCCTAACAAGAGCATACAACTCCTTATCATAAGTAGGATAGTTCAACGCAGCCCCATTCAACTTCTCACTAAAGTATGCCACAGGTTTCCCTCCTTGCATGAGTACTGCGCCAATACCTACACCTGATGCATCACATTCAATCTCAAAAGTATTGTTAAAGTTAGGTAAAACAAGCAAAGGAGCATTAGTTAATTTGTCCTTCAAAGTCTCAAATGCTTCTTGTTGCTCTTTTCCCCACTTGAAATGGTGCATTCTTCTTCATCACACTAGTAATAGGGGCGGCTAAGGTGCTAAAATCCTTAACAAACCTCCTATAGAATCCGGCCAAGCCATGGAAGGATCTCACTTGACCAATGGTGGTGGGGGTTGGCCAATCCTTGATGGCTTTGATCTTCTCCTCATCAACATGTATACCTTGCGCAGAAACCACAAAACCAAGAAAAACAAGCTTGTTTGTGCAAAAGGTGCACTTCTTAAGATTAGCATACAACTTCTCAACCCTAAGTACATCTAAAACACATCTCAAATGCTCAACATGTTCCTCTAAGTTGCGGCTATACACAAGTATATCATCGAAATAAACAACAACAAACTTTCCAACATAAGCTCTTAAAACATGATTCATTAATCTCATGAAAGTACTAGGTGCATTAGTTAATCCAAAAGGCATGACTAACCATTCATACAATCCTAACTTAGTTTTAAAAGCAGTTTTCCATTCATCACCCTCTTTCATGCGAATTTGATGATATCCACTCTTAAGATCAATCTTTGAAAATAAGCAAGAACCATGCAATTCATCAAGCATATCATCTAATCTAGGAATAGGGTGGCGATACTTAACTGTGATGTTGTTTATTGCCCTACAATCAACACACATTCTCCAAGTTCCATCCTTCTTTGGAACAAGCAAAACTGGAACTGCACATGGAGAAAGACTCTCGCGCACATAGCCCTTTTGAAGTAGCTCTCCAACTTGTTTCTCCAACTCCTTTGTTTCATCAGGGTTTGTCCTATATGCTGGCTTGTTTGGAATTTGCGCCCCAGGGATGAAGTCAATTTGATGTTCAATCCCTCTAATTGGTGGTAAACCACTAGGAATCTCCTCAGGAAACAAATTTGCATAATCACTCAAAAGAGAAACAATGTTGCTTGGAAGCTCTCCATCCAAGTTGTTAGTAGCAACAAGTGTATTTTTAAGCATAAGCAAGATCAAAACAGAATTATCATTCAAAGCATTCTTAATCTCACTCTTAGTAGCTAACATACACTCTTTAACAACTTTCTTAGAACTATCAACCAAAACAGTCTTGTTTTCAACACAATTGGAACTAGAATTAGCATGCTTTTTCTTTTCTTGTGCCCTATATTCAGATTCCATTCTAGTAAAATCATCCCTCAATTTCAATTGATCTTTTAAAGCTTCTTGAGGTGATAAAGGAATTAAAGTTAAAGGCTTCTTACCACACATGAAAGTATACTGATTAGCCTCACCATCATGATGTACCTTGTTGTCAAATTGCCATGGTCGGCCAAGTCGTATATGGCATGCTTGCATTGGTAGCACATCGCACAAAACATCTTCATTGTACCTGCCCAAAGAAAGAGAAACTAAAACTTGTTTGTTAACTTTAAATTCCTCCTTGTCATTGATCCATCCTAAACTATAAGGTTTGGGTGTTTGGTGGTGGGTAATTGCATCTCCTTCACTAAGTAAATACTAGCTATGTTGGTACAACTTCCACCATCAATGATCACACTACTAGGTTTTCCATTCGCATACATCCTAGTATGAAACAAGTTCTCTCTTTGATTGTGCACATCTTCTTTCACAAAAGCACTCAAAGCCTTTCTAGCAACCAAATTCTTAAGTGCATATCCCTTAGTATCATCATCACTCTCTTCTTGCGCAGACTCCTCCTCATCATCCCCATCACCACTTGAACCTAAATTGAATTCCTCATCTTTAGTCACTATCTCACCATGATCATTAAGATACATCACCTTCTTATTGACACAATCTTTGGCATAATGACCATATCCCTGACACTTAAAACACTTAACATGAGATTTAGAGGAAGAACTAGATGAAGGTTTAGAATCGGATTTAGGACTTACTCCTTTTTGTTGCGTAACCTCCTTCTCCTTGTTGGAAGTTTTCTCATCTTTCTTGATTGGAGTTTTCCATGAGTTTGATGATGAAAATCCCTTCTTTGCGCCACTCCTCTTGACTTGTCCCTCGGCCTTTAGAGCTTGTTGTAACAAATCCTCAACATCAAAATATTGTTGCATCTCCACAATATCATGAATTTCTCTATTCAGTCCCGCAAGAAACCTAGCCATGGTGGCTTGTGTTGGCTCCTCAATTTCGGCTCTGGACATCAACAACATCATCTCGGAGTAGTACTCATCAACACTCTTTGTTCCTTGCCTCAAGGTTTGCAAACTTTGGTAAAGAAAGTTGATGTAGTAGCTTGGCACAAATCTCTTTCTCATGACACTCTTTAATTCCACCCAAGTATCTATAGGCCTCTCCAAATTTCTTCTCCTTGACTGCACCAATTGATTATACCAATTCAAAGCATTCTCAACAAATTCAAGGATAGCAATTTGTACCTTCTTAGATTCGGCATAGGGGTGATAATCAAAATACATGTCTAGCTTTGACTCCCAATCCAAGTAATCCGAAGGTGTCCCTCTCCCATTGAACTTTGGGATCTTGTATTTGATGTTGTCTTTAATCTCCTCCCTTGGTTCACCTCTCCTAGGCCGCAAGTTTTCATTGTAGGCTTGACCTCCAAGCTCTTGTTGCCTTAATCTCTCCATTGGATCAACTCTCCTAGCAATTTGTCTTTGTTGGACTTGTTGTTTTGGTTGATCCCTTTGCTCATTGTTTGGTGCGGCATTGTTTTCTCTTTGTTGAGGTGGTGGTTCTTGTTGTCGAACCTCCAAGGCATCTAATCTTGTTGTGATAGTGCCTAATTGTTGCAAAATAGCTTGCAAAGAAGTAGCCACATCATTGGCTTGATTTTGATCTCCCATTGTACCTACACACAAAGAAAGATTAGTAATAACAAATTCCTCACTAGTGGGTGTGTGATTTACCTTTGTTGTGCTCTCGTGTTTGCACTCAACCTATGGATTGGCGATCCACTACTCTCTTAATAATCTCACAAGATTATGCCTTTTTCTAGCTTCAATAGGCCTAATAAGAGCAAATTGTTAGAGCCTCCTTTCTTCTCGTGACCTACTTGAGGAACAAACAATTAAGAGTAATAACTTGAGTGAATCAAAAGGAAAGTGTTCTTTATACAATCCAAACAGCCTTTTGCCTCCCAAACTTGCTGCACAAAACACAATCAACACAAATCAATCAAATTAATCAAAAGAAAACCCTAGTACCACTTAGATCCAATTTGTACCACTTGTCTCCAATAGGGTTCAAACCTGAAATTCTTCAAATTAGATTTCAATTCACAGCAAAAGCAACCCAAGAATCTCAAATAAGCAATCAATTAGGGTTAGATGCAATCAATTGATCCAATTGCAAGTAGGAAACCCTAATCCCCAAATTCCCAAATCAAAAACCCTAGTTTCTGAAAAATTGCGATGTTGATACAGAATTTTTGATTTTTTTCAATATTTTCCCAGAAAGATCACACTAAAAGAAGTCTAGATCTCAAATTTCAAAGCTTTCCGAGCTCAAACGAAGCCAGAATAAATTTCACAAGTTTCTGGTCGAAAATTTTTTTTAATTTTTTTTTTATTTTTGAAATATTTTTTCGATTGAACTACAAGGTATGAGGACTCCAAATCTGAAATTTCAAAGCAATTGGAGTTAGAATGAAGTCACAATGAATTTTTGAAATTTCGGAATTTTTAGATCTAGAAAATTTTTTGAGATTAGCGATAAGAACTTTTGAATGAGATGGATGAAAAACTTGATGATAGATGAATAGAAGGATAGATTTACCGATCGAAGATGACAACCTATGCTCTGATTACCAATTGATACGAATCTAGTTGTATTAGATTCAAATCTAGCCTTGAATATCTATCAAAGTCGACTTGAACTTCCTCAACTTCTAGGTGTATATGTCGATGACCTTCACAAGGTGATTCCTCTTCTTTCGTCGACCCAAAGTCTCCAATTAGACCTGCAATTGTTAACTCTAGAACACAAGATTCACAAACAATCAAGTATCACAACTTAATTGTTTGCTAGGACTCTACAAGATTGAAGAACCCTAAATTTTGCTCAAACTAGAACAAAGAAGCTAAGATAATCAATTTGGGTGAAAACCTCAATTTATTAATCAACTCAACTTATGTTTACAAGAGGGGGGTTGGTGCCTTTATATAGGCAAGAAGGGGGGCGGCTCTGATATAAATTCCTATGCCCTAAGGGTAAAGGAAAAGCTAGGAAGGAGCTAGGAAGGACCTTACTCCTTATTCTACTAGGAAAAGGAAATAACAAACAAGGATTGGACTTAGTCAAACAAGGCCCAACCCAATGTTATCTAAACTAAATAAATAGCTAATTAAAATAGAATTAAGCCCACAATGGCCAAATTACAACTCTAATGACCTAATGCTCATCGATTTCAAGAAGAGTGCACAACTTGGAATCGATGGGAATATTCCTTTGATGATGGTCTCCAATGGGTTTCAAATGATCTCCGATGGCCTTTAACTCTTCAAGATGAACTCTAATGAGGCCAAACAAAGCTTCCTTGAATCTTTTAGCTCTTGCCCTTGTCATTGGGCCTAATGGCATCTTCAATGGATCAAATGGCATCTTAGGCAACTCCGATGAGCTTGAAACTTCTTCCTTAGCATCTTCAAGCTTCTCCAAGCCTCCTTGCCGCATATGCACATCCTCTCCATGATCTCCATTGTGCTCTTCAAGACCATGATGAGTCCTTGGCGCATCATCCCCTCTCCCTTGAAAAGGATTTGTCCTCAAATCTGCATCATTATCAAACAAGGATAAGTCCGAGACATTAAAAGTAGCACTTACATTACCATATTCACTAGGAAGATCTAGCTTGTAAGCATTGTTGTTGATCCTCTCCAAGACTTGGAATGGACCATCTCCACGAGGTAATAGCTTAGACTTCCTCCTCTCAGGGAACCTTTCCTTCCTTAGATGCAACCAAACCCAATCGCCAGGTTCAAAGATGACCTCTTTGCGCCCCTTGTTAGCATTCTTCATGTAGTGTTGAGTTTTCTTCTCAATTTGTGCTCTAACCTTTGCATGAAGATCCCTAACAAAATCTGCCTTGCGTTGCCCATCTATGTCAACTTGCACACTCAAAGGTAAACTCAACAAATCCAATGGAGTTAGAGGATTAAAGCCATACACACATTCAAAAGGTGAAAATCCAGTTGTACTATGTATGCTTCTATTGTATGCAAATTCAACATGAGGCAAACAATCTTCCCAAGTCCTTAAGTTCTTCTTAATCAAAGCTCTAAGTAAGGTAGATAAAGTCCTATTAACTACTTCAGTTTGTCCATCAGTTTGAGGATGACAAGTAGTTGAAAATAACAACTTAGTACCTAACTTAGCCCACAAAGTTCTCCAAAAGTGACTTAAGAACTTAGCATCTCTATCACTCACAATCGTTCTAGGCATTCCATGTAGTCTAACAATCTCTTTAAAGAACAAATTAGCTACATTAATGGCATCATCAGTTTTAGTACAAGCAATAAAGTGTGCCATCTTAGAAAACCTATCAACAACCACAAAGATAGAATCTTTACCTCTCCTAGAACGAGGTAATCCTAACACAAAATCCATGTTAATATGAGTCCATGGTTCATGAGGAATAGGCAAAGGAGTATACAAACCATGAGGCTTAGATGTAGATTTAGCTTGCAAACAAGTAATGCAACTAGAAACATGCTTTCCTACATCATATCGCATCTTAGGCCAAAAGAAGTGTTCATGGAATATCTCATATGTTCTATCAACACCAAAGTGACCCATTAAACCACCCTCATGCGATTCCATCACAAGCATAAAACGCAAAGAACAAGTAGGTATACACAATCTAGATTCTTTAAACAAAAATCCATCATGCTTATAATACTTCCCAAATCCAGAATTCTCACATGCTTTAAACACATCACTAAAGTAAGCATCACTAGCATATAAGTCTTTAATAAACTCAAATCCAAGAAACTTAGAATCAAGCATGGAAAGTAAAACATACCTCCTTGATAATGCATCGGCTACAACATTCTCCTTACCTTTCTTGTAGCGCACCACATATGGAAAGCTCTCAATGAACTTGTATCGCACACCATATGGATTGAGTTCAATTTCTCTAATGGATGATAATCCA
>AWUE01020316.1:0-83059 GCA_001974825.2 Corchorus olitorius | reverse complement strand
CCATGAACTTTTGAGCATGATTGCCTCTCTACCTGAAGAAGATATTGCTACCAAGCCCGGATTCAAAGCTAGGAAAATTTATCAATTTCTTTTGGAAAAAGCTAACAAGTCTCAAGAAGCTGTTATGAGATCAAAGGCTAGAGCTGAGCATGAGTTCAGAAATCGGTTTCACCCTTATGAGAATCGATTACATCATACCCAAGAACCAAGGAATTTTAATGGAAGGATAAGACCTCAAGTTGCACCTTGGAATAGGCCTTTTTCCATGCCTCGGATGGGAGGATACCAAACTAAGCCCTATAGGCCACCCTATAAACCTCCTATGCGATGTGCACCCTTTGCTCAAAGAACTCATGATCCAAATCATGCCTCTTCATCAAATAGGCCGATTGAAACCGTTTTTACTGTGGAAGAATTCAAGGCTCCATCGCCATTAAGGGAAATCAAGGATCCATAGATGGTCAAGGTGATGACAAAATTGTGATTGTTGCTTATGATTCTGAGTCAAGTGATGCTTCTTGTGATAAGAAAGAGGAAGAAGAAGTTAACCAAGAAAAGGATGTTGAGGAAGAGCTTCACCCTTTCCTTGTTCGATGCAACGAGATTAGTGATCAAATTACTAGCTTAAGAGATGATTTTAATAACATAATTGGGAATTTGGATGACCTCTTCAATTTATTGGAGAAGGCTATTCATAAACCAAATTAGGTTTAGATTTCAATTTCTTGTTTTTAGATTTAAGATTTATTTTTTATGCATCTTAGGATTAGTTATCTAGTTTATGCTTTAATTTTAATTTTCCTTTATCTTATGTCTTTATTTTCAAGTTTCATTAATAAACTATCTATCCAGTTTTATTTTTCTATCACCTTAATTTTCTATTGCCTTTCTGTTTGAGTAATTATCTTCATCAAACCGCCAGGTATGTTTTCATGAACCTTAGCTTTTTATTTTTGGTAAGATATCGCATGAATTGTTTGCTTTTACATTGAGGACAATGTGAATTTTAAGTGTGGGGGGGTATATACTTGATAGGTTTAGGTTTATTGCTTGAATAATTGAGTCATATGCTAGTTGTTATTTGCATGAAGGTTTATTGCTTAATTGAGTCATATGCTAGTTGTTATTTGCATGAGAACCTAGGATAGAAAATTGTCTGTTTTTGGATTGTTTTTGATTGATCATATTTTATTCCCCAATTTTTCAAAATTGATTTCCGATATAAATTTAATTTTTGATGAAAAAATTTTGATTTTCTTAAAACTTTTTGAATTTTTCATGCATAAATTGATTAATTGATTTGATTATGATTGATGAATGCTTAGAATTTTAATAATGTTTGATTTATTGATTGAGTTATAGCATGTTGTTTGATTTCTTAGAATTAGGTATAATTGAAGTTTGTGATATGATCTTTATTTATTAATTGTTTCTATTATTATCTATTTCTAGAACTTGTGTTCAATTCTTGATTGAAGTTATGATTGAGAAAGTATGTTATTGGTATATGTCAAGAATAAGTGTGGGGGACTACTTATAAAGAGGGTAATTAAAAAAAAATTGTTTTCAAAAAGAAGTGTTCTCATGACAAGAGGAGAAGAGGTATTTCTGTATTTAAAAAAAAATCCATTGTTGTTACTCTTTTCTTTAAACAAAAGGAGTTAGTAACCCTTGGAAAGAGGATAAGAGGCATGGAATTGCAGAAATATTGTCCCTCTGAAAAAATAAAAGAAGGAGTTCTTCTAGAGTGCTAGTAGCCTCAAAAATGGGAGTTAGTAACCCCTAAAGCATGAACACTTCGAGGTTAGTAACCTCAATTTTCTAAAAAACAATTACCCTCGAAAATCTATTATAACCCACAATGACCCTTGATGTATATCTATGGCACTACAATCTTTTGAATAATGAAGAAAGAGAGGAAAACGTAAGCCTATAGAAAGAAGTAGTTATAGAAAGCGAAAAATAGTAAGTGATTAAAACTACTTTGATTATGGTTACTTAAGAATGATGATACTTGTTATGTCTTGATTTTTGAATTTAGTATTATTATTATTCTTTGTTATTTTGATTTCATGATTGAATTAATTCTTTGATATGTGTGTGAATTCAAATTGATATTTTTGGAAAAAATTGATTTTTTATTATTAACTTACACATTGATTTGCTAACGGACTAGCAAAGTTCAAGTGTGGGGGAATATGATTGAGCCAAAAACAACCCTATTTTTATGGCTATTTTACTATGTTTTTGGATATATTTATGCTTAATTATATGCCATTTTGATGATATTTGTGTTTTAAGTTCTTAAGTGATGTGAAATTGAGAAATTGTTATTTTTCACTTTTTTTGGAGCTATTTTGATGACTTTTTACACAGATTTTAGCAAAGCAATTTTGAGTATAGATTTGAAGATTCGAAGTTCGTGTTTGAAGACTCATTGAAGACTTATTTGGAGATTTGAAGACTTTGAAGATTTATTTCAAGGAGCAAGGATTGAAGATTGGAGTTTTAATTGAAGATAAGCCATGGACAAGCCCTTAAGCTTTGGTATTTATGGATATTTTATATGGGAAGATATTCAGCCCATATGAATAATTAATTGGAATTAAAATCCCAATTAATGACTCCTAAATCTTAGGAAATATCCAAATCCCGTAGATTCCCGATTCTAGTCCTAACAGGATTAGGATTCAGTCGCAGTTTTGGTAGAAAAATCATAACTTTATGCTCAGACCTCCGATTGAAGCCCATGAGTACTCGTTGGAAAGCTGACTCCGAGATCCACAACTTTTCTTTGAAGTCCAAGACCCAGTTCTGCCGTTTTCAAGCCCAAAAATGCCGTCGAAGTTCCTGCACGAATTCAACAAAATTTCAGGATCCTATTTTAACTTGAATTCTACTCTAGGATGACTTTTAATCTAACTTGGACTCCAAGTTAGACCCTAAACTGTCCTAGACTCCTTTCCAAGTTAGGATTGAAATTTCTAGGGTTATTTCCACTATAAATAGGCACCTTAGGTCTAGGTTTTTAGAACACACACACATATAGATCTAGAAATTGTATTGGGTAGAATTGTTGAAGATTTGGAGGACAAAAAGCCTCTGTGCCGCCGCCCCCCTCTTCTTCCATCCATAAGAAAAGTTTTTCTTCTTATTCTTTGGATGCTCACTCAATTCATGAGTGAGTAATTCTTTTCTTAACTCCAATGTAGAATTTAATTGATCTCTTGACATATATATTGGTGAGATTTTGTGTTTATATATGATAATTGTTAGAGTATTCCTTTGATCTCTATTTTAATTCTATGTTGCTTGTTTTCATGGATTGAGCCGGCACTTTCTTGATAAATTAAGTTAGCATTAGCTAGATCAAGTCGAGGATTAATAGTCCAGGCTTGGTTGTTTGTAGCAATTGGTTGAGAATTAACCACTCCTTCCAAGGGAAATAAGGGACTTTGAGTGAGAAATTACTCTTTGTGCTTGTATAAATTACTAGCTCTTAATGCTTTGTTGCTTGGTGAATCTTTAAGTCTTAACCGGTAATTGATTTGTTAAGTTAGCAATAGGGGTAATTTAAGTCTTAACCGGTAATCTTATCTAATTAAGGTAATTTAGGAATTAATTCCGACAAGCTATTCTTCGTTTTCATAATTATTAGATATTAATGATCCATGTTATAATTGTCAAGGGTGATATTAATTTTATGTTGGAGGTTTTTATTAATTGTTTTCTTGATTATTCACTGCTTCCTTGTTAATTGTTTTCTTTAATTTTCTTGATTGCTTTCTTAGTTAATTTAATTGTTAATTAGATTAGGTTAAATTTCACTATAAAAATTCTCTTTAATTTATTTGTTTGATTTAAGAAAAAGATAAATAACTTATCTCTCTGTGGGTTCGACCCCTACTTGCCCTATCTACTATAGTTAGGAATTTGTTGGGAATTTATTTTTATGATTTGCTGACGACCGATCAGACCTGCAAAACAAAAAGGTTATTCATATACAACTGCAAAAAGAAAAGAGAGACAGAACAAAAACGGTTAGTAACTAAGCATAAAGATGAAGCATCAATAAATTACTGAAAATTGAAGTAAAATCATGCCCCTTTTTGAATAAAAAGTTTTTCCTTGAACAAAAATTCTGACACAACGGTCCTCCTGGGGCGGGTGGTCTATTCATTGAGAGTAAAAGGGGTTACTCTCTCTATGGTCCTTATTTTCGAAACAAAAAGGTAAAGGTTCGGGGTGTTCCTTATTCATTAATGCTGGCTTGGTCCACTCATATCTAGAAGGTTCCCAATTTTGACCCGGCAAGGTCTCATTGTGTGGAGGTTTTTCGCACAACCTGTACGGGGACCTGGTTGGGTCCCACGAAGGCTCGCTTATTATACCTCCCAAAATCTATTCAAGGTGGCAAAAATGCGAAATGCAAGATGCAATCTAAGTGAACTGTGTGAAGGAACAACCTACCATTACCCTAAAACTAAACCTGGCAGACCTAGTAACTAACCACAAAAGAACCAAGAGAATCAACACAAGATAGGGGTGAAGCAAACAGATATATATACATGGAAAGCGGTAAAGATGCAAAACAAACAAAGAAGAAAAGCAAGCAACCATTTAATTAAACCCTAGATCTTAATTAGACTAAGTGAGGCCTGACTCTCTAACGTCCCAGTGCAGTCGCCAAGCTGTCGAAACATTCGAGTCTGCGGAACCCTGCCGAAACGACTTGGAAAAGAGGTAAGGAGTCGCCACTAATCTTTTTTGCCTAGGTGTGATTAGCCACCTATCCATGTTATTAAGTCTAATATTAACCTAAGCTTGGCGAAGGTAATACTAAATCTAATATAGTCTGCTTAACCAGAGCCAGCAGGTACGGGAGTCGGTTACGCTCGGGGAAGGGTTAGCACCCGCGAGACACCCGTCAAACGGCGGTACCTCTAGTCTAAACAAAATCTAATGGGTTTAACACTAAACGGTTGCTTTTATCTTTGATCATCATCAGAAAAGGGTTATAAAAGAAAATATAATCATTTTTTAAACAAATGTCGAGCATTCGATGAATATGATCGAACGACCGTCGATCAATTCTGTTTCGATTCCCTCTCACTGTTTGTTCTCTTGTTGAATCTTCCGCACCGGGAAGAAATTTTGAAAATGTTGTGTCAAAACCTTTTATTTTTGTTCTTAAAGTCTTTTACTTTGTTCTGAAAACTTCCATTTTAGTCTCCCTAAAAATGGTGTGAAAATCCTCTTTTCTTATTGTTTTGGAAAACCTTTTCTATCTTTTATTGATCTTCTAACCTTGTGACTAAGTCTGATTTGAATTTGAAAACTTCTGTTTAAATCTTGAAAGCTCTTGATTACCAATTTTAATTTCTTTTGAAAACTGAATAAGAGGACATCAACTTTTGAAAATGCTTTTGAAGAAAAAAAAATCTTTTTGTATTTTCTTAATTGTATTTAATCCTAAAGGGAAGAGAATGAATGCAGATGATGCATGAACTGGTATATTTTAATTTATTTGATCAGTAAGCAGAGGTATACTTGAAATTAACCCGAGACCCTTTCGACGCATTATGGGGGTATCTCGGGGATAATCCAATCTCGGAGCGGGGGCCATGAATTTGTACCCGAGTACATTTACTTGGAACCCACTCGTCATTGTAAAAGACGGTTGCTTACTGATTTATATTTAGCTAACTCACATGAATGATAATTAAAATGCATGAAAGATCATTTTTTAATTATATGCATTAACACAAGTCTACCCAAAGTCAACTCCATAAACCCTTCCCACGCATTATGGGGGTTTTTTGGAAGAGACCGGTCTAGAAGGAGCTCCCAAAAATTTGTACCCGAGTACATTTATCTGAAAGGTCCTTTATCTCGGCAAAAGACTAATGTTAATGCACTATGAACGTTGCAAGATGACATATAACATGTACGACATGAATGCACATGGTAGAGCTCTACTTTACCTCTACACTAATTAATAATTTATTACAAATCCCAAGGGCTTAATTAGGCCGATAACTTAAATAACAAATGACTTAAAACAAAGGGAGACAAAAACTTAAGGGCCAAATCGGACAGACTGGGACCTTTCTGCACATCAAGTAAACAATTAGCAAAATTCAGGGAGCAAAGATCATAAATTGAAATCAATAACATAAATCAAACACTCAATTGGACAATTCTAACATGATTTCTAAAATCAGGGACCAAAACGAACAAGGATATAAATGTCTTTAAAAGAACAAAAACACAAGTTAAAGGACATACATGATTTAAATTAGAACATTTAATAAAACAACCCCAAAAATCAAATCTTTAGACCAAAAACTTTAATTTTAAATTAGAATTAAACTTTCAAGTAAAAGATTTGATTTTTCAAGTCCAAATTAAATCTAACAAGCATGAATCAAATCCAATTCCAAACCTCACATTATGGTCTTTTAAAACTTAGTCCATGCCATAAATAAATGAAAACAACAACTTTAGCAAGAAATACTAACAAATTAACAAACTAGAACTTTAAAACATAGACCTTCATCAATATTCATCGTTTTGAAGCTAACAAAATAAATATAACCCATTTATTCATAAAAAGAAAGGCATTAAATTGAATAAAGGAATAAGCACAAGGGCACTCAAATAGAAATCATCATAAATGAAACAAAGTTTAAAACAATTAAGAAATGGACTAAATTGAAAACGACATAAACTTAAAGTTGTAGATCATAAAAACCCTTACCTGATGCGGTGTGTTTTGTCCTAGAATAGCTTTTTGTCGAGCTTCCTTTCTCTTCTTCTTCCTTGTTTCAGTTTTCTCTTCTTCAATCACTTCTTCTCCGACTCGAGCTAATTTGTTCTTCGTTGAAAGCTATCTTCTCTTCTCTGTAACTTCACGATCCAACAACTTTGGATGACTTCTTTGACTCGATCTCTTCATCCCGAACCCCCCTGCAACCTTCGACGAGTTGAAAGCTTTGAGCTTTCAAGGTTTTGATGATGACCCAAGCCTTAGATGCTCGGATTCCGGTGATTCCCCGTCAGAATGGCTTCAAACTTTGGGCTTTCGTTCCATCCTCTTCCCTCTATCGATCTCTCGATTCAATTTAAGGTAATACCCATTCAATCGAAAACCCCCAATTCTCCTCCAAAGAACCCTACCTTCAATCTTTAAAAATGAGGAAGAAATTTCAGAGAGTGAGATTTTGTGTATTTGTCAAGAGAGAGTAAGAGTCAAATTTTCTTGTGTGGGTGTGTTTCCAAAATGAAAAGGACTTTTGTGTGTATGCGGTGGTTGTTTATCTTTAGAGTGAGAAGATGAGAGTGTTTTCTTTTGAATCGGAGAGAGAGAGAGAGAGAGAGAGCTTGAATCGAAGAGAGAGAGTCTTCAATTTCTGTGTGTGGAATTTGTGTATGTGTGTTCAAAAAACGAAGAAGAGAGATTGTAAAAAATGAGAGTTTTTGATCTATGAGAGAGACTGAGTGTAGAGAGCCTTCTCTCCATTTCTTTGAATCCTTCTTATCCCTTTTCTCCTTTCTGTTTTCATTCCCTTTTTCTTAGCTAACAAAATTTTCTCTTGTGCAGCTGAATTCGTTGAATCTGTTGAGATAGGATCAGGGAGAAAATTGATGTTTACGTGTGGGAGGTGAGGTGGCATGGGATCTTCTTCAGGTAAAATTCTCTCTTTCTCCCTTTATAACCGAATAAAATTGGGAATTCTCTGATGGTTTGCGTGTCATGAGCCTTTGTGTGCACTTTCCATTTTAGTTGATGATTTAAGTCTGCTTGGTTGACCTTATTTTACTGTTAACTATGTCTGCTTGCTTTGTTGCCGCAATGGATTTTGATATGCAAGTTTGAAATGATCAGAATGGCCTTGGTGGATGTCGATTTTACCCTTTAATCTGATGAAGGAAACTTTGATGCATTGCATTGCCTTTGCATGCACACTGAGTATCCTTGCACTTGCGCAAATTCACTTTTACCTTTCCTGGCTGCATTTTGTCATTCTGCTGACTTTGCTTTGCTACATTTGGTAAGTGGAGATTGTCCATGTTGAATTGATGACTTCTCTTGTTGCACTTTGCTGGCTATGCTTAAATTGCTTTTACTTCCATATTGACTGCAACTGAGTTCACATAATTCAAGACTAGCATAATGGAACAGGAAAGCATGTTCATATTCTCTCATTCTATTTGAATTTTTTATCTTGCTTGTTGGGAGATTGGGCGTAACTACTTACTTTGCTTTTTCTGAATTGAATGCAGTTTTGCTTCACTTATCCTTCATTACTTTGCCGGAATGGTCTTGGTTCACCTTTGTTGCCCTGCATCGAAAAGCTAAGTTCCATCATGCTCTTTGATTCTTATTTTTATTAAAGTGTTCCTGTTTGCTATGAATCTTAGTAAGATGAAGCTTGATGGGATTGTGAACTGCGTTTGCTGGTTTTGCTTCTGCTTTGAGTCTTGCTGCAGCAATCTGCTCGTCGAGTATAGTGCTTGCAAGATGAAATCACCATTGAATTGAACCTTAATTTTGCCTATAATGCTCTGTTTTCAAATTTGTTATTGCTGAACCTGTTTTGTGATGCTTACTTGTCATGAGGAACTTCTGTATGGGATTGAATTAGGTTGCATGCTAACCCATTTTGACTTTGAGACACTTGTTTATATGCCTTGGTGAATTTCCCTGTTTTTCTTTGAATTGGGTCTTAATTTCTTATGACTTAGTCCCCAAAGTGCAATGGTTTCCATGAATAAGCCTTTGTGCTTGAACTGATGCATTGGAGCTTAATATGCCACTGCTTTGCTTGTGCATTACGTTGAGAATGCCACAATTACTTATGGCTGAACTGACCCCTTATGTTTTGTTCTTAATGAACACATTGAGCAGCCATTTTGATTGTTTTTACTACTACCATGAAGCTGCAACCTTTAAATTCTCACATAATGTGCTGCCTCATGTTGTCGGATCACTTGATATTGCATATTGCCCGCACTTGTTGATCATTAATCTATATGTTCTGCAGGTTATCTAACCATCAAGTCCAGAACTGCCTTAAGCTCATTCCAAGCCCTCTAATTATGTGAAATGAAGAAAATAAGCAAATGTAAAAAGCTATCTGTGTTTTTGTCTTTTTTGCAAAAAAGAAATGTAAACCTCCCTTTTTGGTGCTTTTATGCTTATTTATCATTGTTTTACTGATATGCCATGAAATGCAAAAGTGCATAAAAATGCAAATCCAACCTATTCAGGTTCATTCAAATTAATACAAATCAAATGAGATTTCCCAAAAGATTTTGCATTTAAGATAAATGACCACATTATTAATTGAAAGCTAAGATAAAAATATTTTTTTGGCTTTTCTAGTGAATGCAATCTAAAGGCGATCTACTAAAGCTAAATGCTACCATGAACATGCTAACCTAAACAAGTAAGGTACCAAATGACCAAAATGCCCCTGGGTGACCCTAATGCCGATTAAGAAATAAATTGATTTAAATTGAAAGGATATGGACAAAAATGGGTGTTTACACTTCGTGGGCAGTGAAACAATGCAATTTGGATGTTGATGAAGCTGGAGATCATAGGAAACTTCAAATTCAAGAATTGGAAGAATTGAGGAATGAAGCTTATGAGAGCTCAAGAATTTACAAGGAGAAAACAAAGAAGTGACATGATGCTCACATAATGAGAAAGACTTTCCATGAAGGACAAAAGGTGTTACTATACCATTCAAGGTTGAGAAATTTTCCTGGGAAATTAAAGTCTAGATGGTTAGGACCATACATTGTGATGAAAGCATATCCACATGGAGCAGTTGATATCAAGAATCTTTCTTCAGGAGCAGAATTTAAAGTGAATGGATATCGACTCAAACCTTTTCTTGAACCAACACAAATATGTGTAATTGAGGAATGCGATTTGGAGATACCCAATTACATCTCAGATGAAGATCAATGATCTTGATGTCCATTCATCACCCTCTTTCATGCGAATTTGATGGTACCCACTCTTAAGATCAATCTTAGAAAATAAACAAGCACCATTCAATTCATCTAACATATCTTCTAATCTAGGAATAGGGTGACGATACTTAACTGTTATGTTGTTGATAGCTCGACAATCAACACACATTCTCCAAGTTCCATCCTTCTTTGGAACTAGCAACACAGGAACAGCACATGGAGAAAGGCTTTCTCGCACATAACCCTTTTCAAGCAACTCTCCAACTTGTTTCTCCAATACCTTTGTCTCATCAGGATTTGTCCTATAGGCTGGCCTATTAGGTATTTGCGCCCCAGGGATGAAATCAATTTGATGCTCAATCCCTCTAATTGGTGGCAATCCACTAGGAATTTCCTTAGGAAACACATCTACATAATCACTCAAAAGAGAAACAAATTGCTTGGAAGTTCTCCAGCCAAGTTTTTAGTACCCATAAGTGTATTTCAACATAAAAGTAAGATCAAAACAGAATTCTCATGCAAAGCACTCTTAATCTCACTCTTAGTAGCTAACATACACTCTTTAACAACTTTCTTAGAACTAACTTTCTTTTCCCCCAAAACAACCCCATTTGCGTTACCATCATCATGCAATTTAGGTTCTGTTTTACTCTTTTCTTTAGCCGTAAATTCAGCCTCTAATCTAACAAAATCATCTCTCAATTTCAATTGATCTTTTAAAGCTTCTTGAGGTGATAAAGGAACTAAAGTGATAGGAATCTTACCACACATAAAGGAATACTTGTTTGTCTCACCATCATGTTTCACCTTGTTGTCATATTGCTATTACCTCCCTAGCAACACATGACAAGCTTGCATAGGTAGTATATCGCACAAGACATCCTCTTTGTACTTGCCCAAAGAAAGAGTAACCAAAACTTGTTTGTTAACCCTAATTTCTTCTCTATCATTGAACCAAACTAAGCTATAGGGTTTAGGATGCTTAGAAGTAGGTAGATGTAGCTCCTTCACCAAATAAACACTAGCTCTGTTTGTACTACTCCCACCATCAATGATCACACTACTAGGTTTCCCATTCACATAGCATCTAGTGTGAAACAAGTTTTCCCTTTGATTTTGCACATCACCTTTCACACATGCACTTAAAAGTTCTCCTAGCAACCAAACTCTTAAGTGGAATTAACTCATCTTCATAATTAATTGCAGCCTTATCATCGTCCCTTTCATCATCTCCATCCCCACTAGAATCTAGATTAAAATCCTCTTCTTCACTTAAAAGCTCACCATACTCATTAAAATACATCACCTTCTTGTTAACACAATCTCTAGCATATATAGTGACCAAATCCTTGACACTTAAAACACTTAATGTGAGTCTTAGATGATGAACATGAAGAACTCTTACTTTTAATTTTAGGACTTACAAACCCCTTTTGCGCCACCTCATTCTCCTTGTATGGAGTTTTCTCTTCTTTCCTAATAGGACTTTTCCATGAGCTACTTGATGATGTGAAACCCCTTTTGGCCGCACTATTCCTCTTCACTTGACCCTCAGCCTTCAAAGCATGTTGCAACATCTCCTCTAAATCATAGTGCTGTTGCATCTCCACAATATCATGAATATCTTGATTCAAACCCGCAAGAAATCTAGCCATAGTAGCTTGTGGAATTTCTTTAATTTCAGCCCTAGACATCAACAACATCATCTCGAAATAGTACTCATCAACACTCTTGGACCCTTGTCTCAATGCTTGCAATATTTGATAAAGAGAATTGATGTAGTAACTTGGCACAAACCTCTTCCTCATAGCACTCTACAAATCAGACCAAGTGTCAATTGGTCTCTCCCTATTTCTCCTCCTAGATTGCACCAATTGATTCCACCAATTTAAAGCATTCTCAACAAACTTAAGGATAGCAATTTGTACCTTTCTAGATTCGGCATAAGGATGATAATCAAAGTACATATCCAACTTAGACTCCCAATCCAAATAATCCTCTGGAACTCCCCGTCCATTAAACTTAGGAATTGTGTACTTGATGTTGTCTTTAGACTCCTCTCTATCAACCACCCTTCTAGGCCGCAAGTTGTCCATATAAGCTTGACCTCTAGCTTCTTGCTCCCTCAATCTATTTAATGGACCTCTCCTAGCAACTTGCCTTTGAACTTGAGGCTCCCTAGGTTCATCTCCCAATTCACCTCCCCTTGGTGGTGGTAATTGAGCAGGATTAGCCCTCAGTAGATTTTGGCCCTCTCTCACTGGTTCTTCATTAGCCAAGGTTCAAATCTTGTGGACATGTTGTCCATTCGTTGCACTAGATTTTGCAACAAGGTAGCTAAATCTGCTTCCTGATTTCCCCTTTGAATTTCTTCATCCTTTCTATCCCCCATTGTACCTGCAATAAAAGGTTAGTAAAATAAAGAAAATCCTCACAATTTTTTGTGTGTGTGTGTGATTACCAACAAGTGCTCTCGTGTTTACACTCAACCTATGGGTTGGCCGCCCTCTATCTCTCTTGATGATCTCACACAATTTCTGCCTTTTTTCACTCCTTTTAGCTTCAATAGGCCTAATAAGAACAACTTGTAAGGATTACTTCGCTCTTCTCGTGACCTGCTTGAGGAACAAACAATTAGTAGCAAAACTAGAGTGAATCAAAGGTAAGTGATCTCGAAACAAACCAAACTTCAAAATTTTTCTGAGGTAGGCCGCGCCTGGGCAAGGTTTCGAAACAAAGCTTGAAAAATCTCCTAGGATAGGCCGCGCCTGGGCAAGGTTTTCTAGCCCTAATTTGCAACAAGCTTTAAAACACTCCTAAATTTGAAACCCTAGTGCTCCAAACTTGAAATTCCTTTAATTCAACTTTCGAAGAACACTTCAATACCTTCAATTTGCTTCAATTAAGATCAATTGCCCACAAATCACAAAATTCCCAATTCCAATCAACTAAGAACCCTAATTTTGAACTCAATAACCTTAATTTTGAATTCAATGAGCTCCAAACTAAAATTCTTCAAATTAACTCCTCAATTACAGCAATAGCTTCCCAAAATCTTCAAAACAACTTTCAATTTCACAAATCAAGGTCAAATTGAAGCCCTAATCAAAAACCCCAAATTACCCTGCTAAGAAACCTAGGCTCCCAAAAACGATAACTTTTTTTATTCTTTTTTGAATTTTCACTATTTTTCCCAGAAAGATCAAGATGTAAAAAACACTAAATCTAAAATTCCAGCCCTTTCTGACCAATAACGAATGCAGAACAAAAAATCATAAGTTTCTGGTCGAAATTTTTTTTTATTTTTTTGATATAAACTTGATGTATGAGGACTCCAAATCTGAAATTTCAAAGCAATTCGACCACTAATGAATCCACAACAAAAATCGGAAGTTTATGAATTTTGAAAGATGAAAAATTGCGATAAGACTTTGATGGATGAGAAATTTGATGTTTGATGAATAGAAGGATAGATTTGTCGATTGAAGATGAAAACCTATACTCTGAATACCAATTGATACGAATCTAGTTGTGATAGATTCAAATCTACCCTTGAATTCCTCCAAAGATCAACTTGAAACTCCAACTTCTTGACTAGATGAATTTGATAGTCTTCCCAAAGATCCAATCTTCTTTCGTCGGCCCTAGATGATGACTTAGACGTGCAATTGACAACCTAAGATCACAAGAAACACAACTAGATAATCACTATCTAATTGTTTGCTAGGACTTTACAAGATTGAAGAGATCCTAAGTATGTTCAAACTAGAACAATGAAGCTAAATTCTCAAAAGAACTCTCTTTGATTGAAAAACTTAACTTGAATACACGAGGGGGGGGGGGGGGGTCGAATCCCTTATATAGGCAAGGGGGTCGACCTAAATAAGCTAAATAAAGCCCTATGGGCGGTTTACACATGACTTGGGCGGCACACATAAAAACAAGGACAACGAAAAAGCCTAATCCAAGTCCAACTAGGAAAAATAAATAACAAGACATAATTAAACAAGGATTGGACTTAGTCAAACAAGGCCCAATTCTAATGTCATCTAAACATAAAGATAAGCTAATCTAAGATAGAATAAAGCCCACAATGGCCGAAATAATACATTCAAGCTGTAAGTCATATCGATTGCAAGTAAGGTGATGATCTTGGAATCAATGAATGAATGCTTGCTCAAATCATCACCAAAACTACTCTTCAATTGCGCATTAATGACTTTTATATCATCTAGATGACTTCGAACAAGGCCCATGAGTGCATCCTTGAACCTCTTAGCTCTTGGTCTTGCCATTGGACCAATAGGTCATCATTAATGGATCAAATGACATCTTCTTGGTGCTTGGAACATGCTCAACGATATCTCCTTGATCTTCATGTATCTCTATACTTCCATGCACTCCATGCTCATCCTTTCCATGATCTCCATCGTCATCTTCAAGTCCATGATAAGCCGTTGGCGCATCAGCTTGCACTTGAACCGGGATGAGTCGGATCTAGATCGTAATCTGAATATCGAATAAAAATCGAACCTCAACCCGAACCTGACCCGAACCTAACCGAGATCGAACCCGAAAATACCCAAACCCGACAGAGCCCGAACCCGCCTAATTGCCAGCTATACTCCCATCGAGTTACATAGCTTTGCTCTGACTAACCTAGATTCGACTCGCGTCGCACAACTAAATTTAAAGAGTGAATTTACTAACGTTGCATACCCAAAGTCTGTATATGAAATATCTCGAATCTTAAATCTTCTTAAATTGGAACGAACGAGTCACTTACTACTCGATACAATCCCGCGCATTGGTGTAGAATAAGCCATATGTAAGTGACAATAACAAGAATTATATTTGGGCTGGAACCTGTATTTGGTCTACTCCCGAGTCCCGAGTCCCGACCCGATGCTGCCAATCCTACGCCCAAATCTCTGCCTCGATCTTTTTCTTTCGCACCGAGGGACCAATTGTGTACTTTTACCCTGTTTCTCCTTTTAATAGTTTTTATTATTATACCGTTCCTTCCTTCTTTTCCCTTCCCTATATTTCCTTCTTCACTGCCTTAAGGCCGCCATGTCAGTCCTGATTGTTACGAGCTTAGGCGATATTGTGATAGATTTGTACACTGACAAATGCCCCTTGACTTCCAAAAACTTCTTGAAGCTTTGCAAGTAACTTTCTTTTCCTCTAAATTTCAATTTCTCCAATTTTGTTTTTACGATAAAATTCTTGAAATATGATTTTTGTAGCTTAATTCATAAATTTAAACCACTTTTTTTTTGGGTTTAACCGTTTTCACTTAAATACTTTTGGGTGCAGGATTAAGTACTACAATGGGTGTCTGTTTCACACGGTTCAGAAGGATTTTACTGCCCAAACAGGGGACCCAACTGGAACTGGCTCTGGTGGAGACTCAGTGTATAAGTAAGAAACGAAAGATGCCCTCTCTTTGGTTATCGATTTTCCTCTCTTTTCGAAATTTGCTTTAGATATGCTAGAAACTCCTAGTTTAATTTATTGTTTTAGTGCCTTAGATAATTAGTCTATACTTTGTTATTTCAGATTCCTATATGGTGATCAAGCTCGGTTTTTCGGTGATGAGATTCATCTTGATTTAAAGCATTCTAAGAGAGGCACTGTTGCAATGGCTAGTGCTGGGGAGAATCTTAATGCTTCTCAGGTATGAGGTTCTTTTGCTTGATTCATTGATTACTAAAAGCTTGTTTCTTTTATTGTTATTTTGATAAAGATACTTGTTCATGTTCTACAAAGAATAAAGCTTAAGTAAGATGAGTTGTTGGTTTGTTTGTAGCTTTAGCCTCTAGGCATTATGTAAAAAATCATGTTTCTGCTTATTCAACTGCTTTGCTCCTTTTAATCTTTTTTTTTCCTTCAGTTCTATTTCACACTTCGTGATGATCTAGACTATCTTGACGGGAAGCACACAGTAAGTTTCTTGATTTTTCTACTACCTATTTTTAATGTATTGTGTATCTAGGCAATCACGACTTTTTAGATATTATGTCACATCCAGTTTACTCATCATAGTTCAATACGAATATGGAAGCTCGCGAAAATTGCAAAGCAAGGTGTTTTCTTTCATTATTGTTATTATAATTGTTTAGATCAAAGCCTTCTGAAAAAACTTCAGTGGACTTCTAGTGTAATTCTTAATGTGTACTTGCATTTTTAGGTTAGCCTGTAGATGAGGCATAGAGGTAGTTGCTGGAAGAGTTCAATGCAGTTGTTGTACATTGATTCCTGTGTTGATCAGAATAAATGGTTATTTATTAGAAACTTGCAAAAGGTATTTTCTGTAAGTTGACCAAAGAATATGGCAAATCTTTTCATTTGCTTTTGCGGCATGCAACAAAAATTTTCTGTGGTGTCAGTTTAGCATAGTCCCTCATATGCCCCATATTTGTGAAACTAAGAATCCTACTGAAATAATATTCATGTTTTACATTGAGAGCCTTCTTTTTTGAACTTTTGTGTTCTTGGCAGTTTATTTTGCAGTTGTCATTTTCTATGGTTTGTTGAGTCTTCATTTTTCCTACGGTAACTATGACAGGCAGCTCTCTAGTGCCTAAAACTGGACCTGAATATGGGTCTTGGCCCTCCCAAGTATAATGAAATATTGGAGAAAACAACTGATGTACCCTTTTCTAGCACATTCAGGGTATCCCATTCTTTTATTTATCCCTTGAAAGTGAGTTGCCAGAGGAAATATGCAAGTCATTACAAAGGACCATATACAGAATCCAAAATTCAATGCTAAAAGTTAGTCATTTTGCAAAGAAAAATATTACATTATTATGAGTTCATAGTAACAGTTTGATACACTTCATGTAATAGTTAAATTACATCCTTTATATGGTAGAGCTTCATTCTTTGACATTACACTGTCATTCTTTTGTTTGATATTATTGTAACTTCCTAAAAGAGAGTTATCATTGCAGGTTTTTGGGGAGGTTGCTGAAGGGTTTGAAACTTTGACGAGGATAAATGAAGCGTATGTAGATGAAAAGAACAGACCATATAAAAATATCCGGTAAAATCGTGTTTGTTTCTGTATATTGTTTTAGCAACATGCAGATTAAAACCGTATGCCTTGTTCTGTGGTGTTAGTTAATTTGAGTTTATTTTGATAACATAATTTATTAGCTATATCTGTTGAACAATGAACAGAATCAAACACACATACATACTGGAAGATCCTTTTGAAGATCCTGAACAATTAGCTGAGTTTATTCCTGATGCTTCACCTGAAGGAAAAGCGAAGGATGAGGTAAGGACTCCTTTAGGTTTTAGGGTTTTTTTTGGGTTTTTTTTTAACAGGTTCAATATGGTTGAATGAATGGCAAGTACTGTGCATATAAAATTTGGAAAATTTTAATTCTTGACCCTGTGAAACTTACCTGTTTTATAAAGTACTAATGTTATAATCCACACTCTTTTGAAATGTCCTTATCTTTAATAATTGAAAGAAGAAAAATCTTGTTTGATATTATGAGGAAATCTGAAAATGTATGGGATACTTCATTCATGTGTCTCATATTGCCTAATGTTAGCTCAGTACATCCGGAATTTCTACTTTTGACTTGCTAACATTTATTTTCTAATGTATTGCTTAACATTAATTTTGGCTGATATATTACCTGATTCCTACTTGATACTTTTAAAGTTGGAATTGCCAACCTTTCATTAATCATTTAAGCAAGAAATTGTTTTAGTGGCTGAAAAGTTTTATTTGTTTGCAGAGTAGTTATTATGTGAACCATCTTTTCTTGATTTCGGAATCTACCTTCATTTTCTTTTTCAAACTGGTGGTGGGATATACTATAATATTTACTGATGTAGCAGAGAATTTTATCTTCAAGTCAAAATTTAAAGAATAGTAGATTTGTGGAACAGTTTGAGTTAATCTGATAATAAATATCATGCCAGCTACTCTTTGGTGGTGAGTTGGTGGGTGGTGGGTATTATTTTCTTCCGAACCTCTGGGTGTTTTTTAATTTTTTCATTGATTTTTTTCAGCCTATTTCAGTGGCCCTCCCACCTCTTCATTTTAAAAAGAAGGAAGAAAAGTGAAAACTAGAAATGAGGGGAATGGGTTTGTAATGTGAGTGTGGGAGCTTGAAAAAGTCAGGAAGAAGTAATTTATTTGAGTTGGATTAATGTGGAAGTTAATGGTGCCTTTTCCTTTCATACGAAAAATGATTAGGACTTGGACTAGTATCATTCTATGATTATCTGGATAATTTATACTTGCGTAGTCATACACAGTTTAATTATGTTTTGAATTGGAATATGCCCAGATGAGCCATTTGATTAAAATTTGCGACATTGGATATTTGACTGTTTTCTTATTTCCTTCTATTTGATTACTTAAATTCTTGTTTTCCATGCCACCGTTTTAAGTAGTTTTTATGTACCAGTAGAGTAGTTAGGAGAGAACATTGAAGTTGGTACTTTGTGGGTACTGCACTATTATGCACCTCTAAGAAGGTGCGGCTTGTGATCAGGATGTCTGGCCTCTTTAATTTGATACTGAGCTGCAATTCATACAAGACTTTCTGAACAAGTGTTAGGTTTTACGAATGGGTAAACTTGGTCAAATTTCAAGTCATAACTGTAATTTATGTCTGTTCAACAAATATTAGTCAATACTACTGATATATAACTGTTGAATTTTTTATACTATTAGTCAATACTCATTTCTAATCAATTGTATCCAGGTTGATGATGATGTTCGGCTTGAAGACGACTGGATTCCCATGGATGAACAATTAGGTGCAGCAGAGCTTGAGCAGGTTCTTCGTGAAAAAGATGCCCATTCAAGTGCAGTTGTACTTGAAACCGTAAGTTCTTATATCCATGATATTTTGGTATTTTTGTTTGAATGTGACCTGTTAAAGTTGCTTACTGTCTTATATCTATTGCAGATTGGAGATATTCCTGATGCTGAGATTAGGCCTCCTGAGAATGTTCTATTCGTTTGTAAACTGAATCCAGTCACTGAAGTGAGTACTCGTTCTATATCCTGTGCTGGGTATTCATCTATTTTGTTTATGTGGACTTTAAGAAGTAACTTTTCCAGGGGGAAGGATTAATTAACAAGTAAAAGTTGGCTGAGAACATGAGGATTCTATTTGCTGTATTAGCATTTTTGCTCTCTGCAACCTGTAATTTTGCATCCTAGCCCACTTTTTTTGTCCTAACCAGAGGAATAGACCTTCTTGCTAATAAATCCCCGGCAACCTTTCCTTCCCACAAGACAGAATGTTAAGTTCAAGTTAACCACATTTACAAATGAAGACTGATTGGTGTTTCTAACTGCAGGATGAGGACTTGCATACAATCTTTTCACGTTTTGGAACTGTAGTTTCGTAAGTTTACATATTCTTAACATTTGGTAATATTGGAATGCTTGCAACTTGAATGTTTTCTCATTGCAATCAAATGACAGGGCGGAGGTAATCCGTGATTATAAGACTGGGGACAGCTTATGCTATGCTTTTATTGGTAAGCTGAATCTTAATTTATGCATTTTATCCAAGCATGTTCATAACCTGTTACTTGTGGCGTACAAATCAATGATGTGCAGCTCAACTTTATCTTATTTAGAGTATGGTGCTCTAACTGTACTCTTTTTAATTTATTGGCAACTTAAACTCACCACTTATATAAAATATTTACAGATTGTGTTAGGAACCTTATTTTCTAGCTTTAGTCCACATCTTTTAACTGAACATTGGATATTATTTCTGATTGACAATGACTGTTAGGAATAATACTGAAACATGAACCTTGACATAATATGATGGAAAAATCGATTAGAGTAATCCTGATCCAAGTAGTTGGGTTCTATGTTATTTATTTATTTTTATTTTTATTTTTATTTTTTGCTTTTGGTAGAATTTGTCTATAGTTGTTCATTCATGGATTTTTTTTTTGAAAAATTGGTTGTATATAGAACAGAATCCATGCAGAAGTCCTTGATGTGCTCCTAGATAACTTTGTTTTGGGTTGCTTGACAAATTATTTACTAAGAAAAAGATGTTAATTAGGGGGAAGTTTTTGTGAACCGTATTGTTCTGACTCTGTGGAGGTTCAACCCTCCAAATGCAGGGAAAACATAGAAAATTTTGAATGTACTCAGGTCAGAAACATTTCAATATCAGGCATTAACTCCTATGTTTGAGTAACAGAGTTGAATAAAGTAATAGAATAGAACAGGGAGGTGAAAATGGCTTTTGTAGGATCGTTTTGTTCTGATAGCCATGAGCCACTGCATGTACTTTGGAAAAAATTTGCTAATCAAAGATGTCATTAATGTTTCTTCCTTCCTGTTTTGATCTATACTTGCCTGTTCCATTCCTATTGAATACATAATCATTCTCGATCATATTTCATTGTTTCAGAATTCGAGACCAAGGAGGCATGCGAACAAGCATATTTCAAGGTAAACTTTAACAGTACAAAACGCGTACTTCCTTTCCTTTTGTATTTCATAATTTTTACATACTTGATATCTGAATATCTACATTTTTCTGGAATAAGCGCATCATTTATCTTTAGCTGTTTTATTTAGTTTCTATAGAATAGGATGCATGTATTTCCTAGACATATTTATCCATTTTGTCTTTTATAGTAAAATCTCAGATTTTATGGATTTGATTAGGAAGAAACATTTTCCTTTGTTTCAACTACCTGATTTCTGAATGAGAATTTTATCTGTCCTTGAGGGGACACCCCAATGGTAAAAACTTTTGACTTCAATTTGGAGGTCTCAAGTTCAAATTTCGGGATAGAGGATTGGCAGGGTTGAAAAAAGGACTACCATCTAGCTCCTTGGGAATGCTGCATATTGATATGACCTTAATTCATTTTTTGTAAGTTAAATTTTAAAATTTTAATAACTTAATACATGCAGTGCAGTCTGATTTGACCATGTTAAGGCTTACTTTAGCTAAACTTTAATTACCTAAATACCTGTCAACTCTGAACTCTCAATTAAATTATTAAATGCAGTATTACTTTAACATAGTAACTTAATATCAATGACACTTCTCCTTGGACTGAAAGAAGTGCTTGCTTTGAAGAGAAGACATGTTAGCCATATTGACTCTTTACATTTCCATGCAGGTTTTGTCTCCATCAATGCAAGAAGTCTCTAAAGCAAAACTTTTGACTCTTTACTTTTTGCATTGATGGAGAAAATCCTGAATAAGAAATAGATCTTTTTCTTGCCTTTCTAAACCCGGTAGTATCTAAAAGGCTAAAGTAATATGATATAACTTGAAATGATTAATAATTTTTTTTTTAATATTTACTATTAAGCTCATAAAGTAATGTATACAATGTAATAAAACTCATCCCCAATTAATTTTTAAATGTAGAATTGGTTTGATTTTAGTCCCTAGGAATAAGTTGTGCAACATCTTTAATGAATGTGAAAATGATGCCCTTGTCCTAACAGCAGGCTTTTGTTAAAACTTCTGACATGATTTTTTAAACATTATGATTCTAGAAAAGCTGCTTTACTTTCAAAGAGAGAACATTTCTTTTTTTTTTTTTTTAAATCAAATATTCATATTCTTATGCATTTTTTCTTCATCTTGGGTGTGGCAATTCGGTTGATCTAATTTTCATGGCAGATGGACAATGCCTTGATTGATGATAGAAGGATACATGTCGATTTTAGCCAAAGTGTTGCAAAACTTTGGACCCAATACAGGCGCAAGGATCACCAGAAGGGTAAAGGTAAAATTTACTGCGAGAGTTGACATATGGCTTTTCCATATATGTTGTTTTTCTCTATATTTCCATGCATGGCATATGCAACAAGCTTTAGACCCTAGGCATCCTTTTCAACTATTTTGCTCATCCTCAATGCCTTGGCTAAGTTTATGTAATCTGAATTGTAAATTGTAGATGATAGTAATTTGTTACAAACAAATAAAACTGAAATTAGGGACACCTTTATATCCAGCTTATGTGAAGCTTCAACATTTCCCTGTCCAATTAGTTAGTGAAAGGGGCTTTTGGTTTGAACCAAACAAGAAAACCTTGGGATCAATGAATCTTGCAATGATGAAATATGGAAGGATGGGAAACTTGTAAAAGATTAGCCTGATGAGGGTGTTTTTGCTATGAGTGTAGTCACGACAGAGTTGGCTAAGAATTACTTCTTATATTGGTTCCATGATAATCGATAATTTTAATAAAATGTAGGAAAGTATGCCCATCTCTTAAAATAGCTAGTTCATTACAGGTTATTATCAAATTGTAGTCTCTTAATCCTCATCAGTTCTAAATATTATGTACCTTTCTACAGGCCATTTTCACAATAGCAGAAAATAATAAACTTGTTTGTATAATTGGATGTAGGAGGAGGTTGCTTCAAATGTGGTGCGCTTGATCACATTGCAAAGGATTGTACTGGGGGCCCTGCAAGCAAGCCTCAGCCTGCAAAATATATCTTAAAGGATGAGAATGTACAGCATGGTGGAGACCATAACTCGAGGTCTGTAAAAAATTGCATACTGTTATGTGCATCCTTGCTCCTTCACACTGTCTTTCACTCTCTTGACATGATGGTGATTACTACAGGTATGAAATGGTATTTGATGGAGATGCACCAGAGAGTCCCAGGAGAGAAAAAAGACATCGAGCCCATGATCCTGATGACCCTGAACACAGATACAAAATAAAAAATAAAAGATCTGATGGAATGGAGGGGAAAGACTTCAATGATAAGGATAGGCAGAGGGACAGAAGTATAGATCGCAAAGCAAGTATGAGTCGATCTGGTGGGAGGAGGGATGAAAGGTATGTCAAAGACCAAACTGATAGGGAAAGGCATATCGACAGACAAAAAGGGAGAGATGAGCACGGTCACAGAAAGAGTAGTTCAGATACTCGTGGTGATGACCGAAGAGATGATGGAGATTTGAGAAGGAAGTACGCTGTCAATGATAGTCCTCCAAGTAGAAGGCACAATGGAGATCATAGAAAGTGGAGTAAGGAAGATGATATATACAACAAGGGAGATAAGAGAGATTATTGGAAGAAAAATGCAGATAGCAACAGGCGCGACAAAAGCAGTGTAAATGACCATGGCTATAAGGATCGGAGGGAAGAACGGACAGATAGGCATCGACACTCAGAAAGTGATGATCGTCTTGACAGAGACAGAAGACACCGAGGTGATAAGAGGAGATAGAATGTTCATGAGATTTGATTTGTCCTGGTGTACAAATGAAAGCAAAACTTCCAGATTTTGATAAATGCAGCAAACTGAGAAGATTTGGTATCTGTTTTGTGAAAGTGCCAATCACCATTTCGTATGAATCAACTAAAAGCTTTTGGGGTACGGCTTGGACTTGCGATCCCCTTGCATCATGACTTGTGACTTGTGACTAGTATTGCATTTTCATTAGCTTATTTGATATCTGCTATTAAATATGAGAATAGGACTTTTCAATCCTTAGGGTCGGTTGTTTGATGGTGAGTTACTCAAATCCACAAGTGGCTCAATGGCCGATCCTAACCAAACTAATGGTGTAGATCATGTGGTAGTGGTACTAAATTAGACAAGGAAAGTTATCTAGACTGACATTTGGTAAACATTTCATGTGAAATCAGCAGAGAAAAAGTTGATTAGATTGAGTTGTTTATTATTCCTTCTAAGGCATAGTATGTTATTGTAATCGACTTGAGAGTTGAGCCCATCTCAAAGCCTTAAATTCTGAAAGCATAATGCTTTTGCATGCTTTGGAATCATACAGAATACATACATACATATGTATGTATGCATGTATTTATATAGACACACTAGACTGAATCTGAAAATCATTATTGACAGTGAGCTACGACTTGAGGTCTTGAAGAGCCTCTTGCTTTCTTTATCTCGCTGTTAACCCTTTCTCTCGGGCTTCTGCTGACGTAAGGGGCATAGGTGGGGTAGCTTAGCTCAAATCAAAGAAAGGCTAGACTTACGAATACTAACTGCAAATTTTGCTAGCTCCTTACTTCAATGAAGCTTGACTTAGCTTTTGCTACAAGTCAACAAGTAAAATGTCTTGAAAGAAGGATTAGCACATGGAAAAGGCAGACCGTTGCATTTTCTATTCCATAAAAACCACACAATATAACGGTTGCAGTAAGTAATCTTACAGCACAAGGAATGGCTTAAGGCTCCTTCAAGTTCCAAGCAATTCACCTTTGAATATATATTTCAATCTCCAACGGAACAGAATCCCATTTTCTTTTTCTTTTTCTTACTGTTTCTTTTCTGGCGGAATAATTATGCTACACGAACATAACCACAGATACATATATTTACTGTTTCTTTTCTTTGAACCATTCAAGGAACAGGCTTTCACCCCCAGTGCTTTCCCAGCTCAACCGCACTGAAGGAGAATCAAGATGAATCTCCTCATGTCTGTATCAAGATCCAGTAGTCTGATTTTCTGTATGTGAATAAAAAAAATGATTAAATATGTTAACAATATAATCAACTTATAATAGCGTTCACTCAAGGTATCAAGTGCCCGCTGATCACAACATTATAATAAGTGTTCATCAGGATATTACCAGCAACAAGAATGATACCATCAACTCACTTGACCCATACCATACAACCATCACCAAAGCCATTAGCAACCATCAAAGCTATACCTGCACTACTACTATCCATTCCATACTACCCAAACCCTTCCAGCCTCATCATTAACGATTTTTCCATCAGCGCATCAATTCCGGAGTATCATCATAATCGTTAAAACCCTAAGCAATAGTAATGCCTTATTTCTTCTAATTTTCCTAACATCATTCGAAAGTTGCCGCAGTATAGCTTCACCATTGTTACTAACACCTTTTCAGACTCAAGAAGCTTTAGTTTTGCAACATTTGAATTGGTTATATTTCAGCTAAAAATTCATACCTTGAAAGAACTAAGAAAAAAAAAAAATCAATGCTTTCGTCTTCTATTGACTCGGGCAACCAACAATTACAAAATTTCAAGGTGTGGTCTATTAAGATCTTTATTTATCTACTAATGTGCTCCTCCATTTTCCTCCACTCAAATATTGTTAATCTTGCACTCAAACCACTCACTTATATTTTCTGATTGCTCCTATATTTTCCAAGATGTCTTCAGAAGTTTTACTTCACGAGTCACGACAAGTAGACAACACTAGTGCATTATAAGATGGGAACAAAGACAATATCAATAAATCATTTGGCTTTTACAGAGAGAAGCAAAACCATAGTGCAAGAATGCCTGGTCCATCAAAACACAACTTCATGGCATGATACAGTAATTGGCAATGGCATCAAGCCAGAAGAAAGACTTTGATTTGACCACAAAGGAATATGGCGTAAATATAAAAGATTTAGAAGCATGATTTTAAGGAACGTTACAAGCACTGCAGTGACTCTATTAGCACGTACCTTCTCCAAATAGCTGCTCAAACCGAGCAACAATGTGTTTACCATAAGTATATTTTTTCAGGGCATGAACATGCAATCTGATACGACTAAGCACTACTGCTCGCTGATTATCTTCTGTACATGTTTCAAAAATCTTCTGGACAACATTATTTGCAAATTGATCCTTCATCATTATCTGGAGACTGGAACATCACACAATTAACAACATTAATTAATTGTAATAGAACACATTCAAAATTCACACACATGCAGTAACTTCTATCAATCAACTAGTTACATTTGGATGATATTATAATGACTTCGACAAAAACAAAAATCTGAACCTTCACAAGTAGGATGCAAGTGAAGCTGAGAACGACACAAGGCCACACCAAAGTTTGGTGGATAGTTTTCTTATTAAAAATCAGCTGACATTCAGTTCCTATATACCTGACCAAACTAGCATTTCTAAAGAAACAAAAACGTAAAGCTGAAAAAATAAATCATTTTTCCAAAACTATCACTCCGTATTATTAAAGTGAAATTAAGCATTTTAAAACAAGTCACTTTTAACACAGCCACCACTATTGATGATCGCTGATCTATTTATCTAGTAACTATTTTTTACCATTGCGGTTTTCATGAGAAAGCATATTTTCTTGGATTAAAATGATTAAAGATGAATCGTTGGAAATCTTCAAATTCTTATTGGCGTTGTGCTTCATTTGGTTCTCAACAACATTTCCTAGGTGAGTTTGATTCTATTGGCGTCTCTTTCTACTTCATTGATTATTCTGATCCTTGGAAAGCTTGGCATTTTTGGGATGCTTTTTATTGTTATGGAGAGGATATTGAAGTTTTTATTCCTGCTAAAAGAAATTCAAAAGGGCAGAAATTTGGTTTTGTGAGATTCCTGAACTGTTTTGATGTGAAAAGAATTTTATATTATCTCAATCAAATATAGATTGGTAGTTTCAAAATCAAATGTTTCAAGGCTAGTGGTCGAAGTGGCTCGGATTCACATATCCAAAGCAACAATCGTGTTCATGATGAAATAGGAAATATTGAAGCTAAAGGTTTGATTTGAACAAGAATCAAGAACCTATTAAATTGCAGGAAATTTCAAACTCACAAGACATCCAGGGGATTGGTGGAGATAAAGCGTTGCAGGTCAATTCTCACAAACAAGATCGAGTTGAGGTAAAGGTGCAAAATATTCAATTTCTCTTAGCTATTATCCTGAACAAAGACAGAGAAGTGCAGTTGGTATTGTCAGATTTCCAAATACGATTAATGGTATTGATGATCAGCTTTTTCTGATGGCCTTTCCACCAAAGTTTTTGTCACCATTATGGGAGGTGATATGGGTTCTTATTACTTTTGAAAGTAAAGAAGAGATGTTGTTGGCCCTTGATTTAGATCATGAGTGGTTGCTAAATTGGTTTGTCAATGTTAGTCCTTGGAAGGCAAGTGATATTTGTCAGTCAAAATTATTCTGGTTGAACCTTTCTGAAATTCCTCTTCATGCTTGGAATAACAAATTTTTTTTCTCTGTTGGTGGTTTATGGGGTGAGGTGGTAACTTTGTATGAAGTTACTGCTAAGAAGAAGTATTTGAATACAGGCAGACTTCTTGTGCTAGTTGAAAATGAAGTCCACATTCCGGATGAGATCAACGTTTCTATTGTTGGTGAAGTTTTCACCATTAAAGTCTCAATTGAATCTTTTTCCTTCAATAACTGCCATGGTAATCGCAGAATTGGATTTGCCAATTGTTGTCCTAGTAGTGACTCTCCTTCTCAGGTTGCTAATTCGAATTCAAATA
The DNA here is from genome assembly GCA_001974825.2 of Corchorus olitorius. Lineage (NCBI taxonomy): Eukaryota > Viridiplantae > Streptophyta > Magnoliopsida > Malvales > Malvaceae > Corchorus > Corchorus olitorius. Next base: position 55,810 of record AWUE01020316.1, on the reverse strand, counting down.
ATGAGTTTTCTGATGGTGTTAGGCAAAATCTTGAAGATGATTCACCTAATCAGTTTCTTGTTTTGAATTCAAATACTAAGTTTTCAGATGATGATTTGCAATATCTTGAAGCTGATTCACTTTATCAGGTTTCTGATTTGAATTCAAATTTTGAGCATCATAATGATGATAGGCAACATCTTGAAGTTGATTCTCCTAATCAGGATGTTGTTTCGGATTCTAATATTGAGCTTCCCAATGAAGCTACTTCTAATGCTGAAGTTGACGATAGGCAACATTTTGAAAATGTTATTGCAGTGCCAAATATTGAAGCTACTTTTGATACTCAGTTTGATGGAAATTTAAAAGAGCACGAAAATGTCGATGGGTTAGTGGGATTTGATGGTGACAAGGATGTGTCAAATGAGGGTAATATTCTCAGTGATATGCAGACTCATAGTCAAAGAATGAGGGGTAGTGGAATGAAGAGTAGAGATTTGGAGGAAATTGAAGAGGATATTGTTTAGTAATCTTCTGGAAAAAAATAAGAAACGTAGTAAAAAGTTAAATAAGAAGCTTAAGTTACAAAGGGCAAAGTCACATAAATTAAAGCAACAAAAATGGGAAGCAGTCAATGATTCTCTTTCAGATGGTGATTTCCGTAACAGAAATCGTATCTTGATGGAGGAAACCCAAGCAACCTATGTGAATGGAAAATCTAGTAGTGTGATTATTGATGGTGGGAGTTGTACAAACATAGCTAGTGTTTATTTGGTGAAGGAGTTACAACTACCTACTTCTAAGCATCCTAAACCCTACAGCTTAGGTTGGTTTAATGATTGAGAAGAAATTAGGATTAACAAACAAGTTTTGGTTACTCTTTCTTTGGGTAGGTACAAAGAGGATGTCTTGTGCGATATCTTGCCAATGCAAGCTTGTAACCGGTCGACAGCAATCATAAAAATAATCCCCACAAAAACCTAACTAAGGCGATAGGGCAAGCAGGGGTCGAATCCCACAGAGAAGGGGAATACACTTATCCAAAGGATAAAATCTTCTCAAGAATTACTCAAAGAATTGCTCAAAAACAGGGGATTGAATAAAACAATTATAAAGAAAACAATTAAACTAAAAATAAAGAAAAGTAATTAAATCTAAACTATGGCAATTAATAAAGAAAACAATAATAACAAAGCATACTTCTTTTCCAATGGTAGAAATCAATCAAATTAACTATAAGATCATTGATTTAAAAGATGAATATAATATTTTATTCTCAATTGATAATTGGTATAGGGAAATCCTAACATGCAAATTTAGATAAACTCTTGATCCAGTGTGAATTATCCCTTTTATTCTTTCAACAATTACCTCTTGATCCAGTGTGATAATTGCCCAAGAACAAAACATTAAGAACAATTACAATTAATCACGCATGCATAACAAGTATAACCAAACTTATTAAAATAAGGTTAATTAATCCATTGGAAGGAAGATCCTTCGCTTCCAATTGTTACCAAACAATCAAACCCGAAGATCCTTCAAAGTTTGATTTAACAATAGATCTATCCAATTATATCAATAGCTGTAGTCTAAATCCTTAATCATCATGATCATAAAATAAAGCAGAGATTAAATAACTATCAACCAAGAACAAACATTAAATTATAAGCACACAAATCTCACCATAATTATTAGATTGAAATCACCAAAGGATAAGAAGTATTAAGAATTTAGCTACAAATCCATGGGAGGCTTAAGAAAACTTACAAGACTTGAAGGGGGCGGAATTCTCCCTTTGCAAGACAAGGGATATTGCACTCCTCTATGAAAAGAGAGGGTGTCGACACCCTTAGGAAAAACTAGAAAAAGATGAAAAGAAAGAGATCTAGAATTGTTAATAATTGTGTGTGTGAGATTGTGTTACATAAGGTGGCTATTTATAGTGCACTAATTAGACTCCATATAGACTTAGGAAGGGTGTAGGACGGTTTAGAGGCTGACTCGGTCTCCAAGTTGGCTTAAAAGTCTTCTTAGAACCGAAATCCAAGTGAAAATAGGACTCTAGAAAATTCTGGAATCGCATAGTAACTTCGACAGCAATTTCGGGCTTGAAGATGGCAGAACTGGGCTTTGGGCTTTGAAAGCAAAATTGTAGATCTCGGAGTTAGCTTTCCAACGCCTACTCACTGGCCTAATTTGGTGGTCTGAGTAGAAAGTTATGACCTTTTTACCAAGACTGCGCTGAATCCTAATCCAACTAGGAATAGTATGCGGGAATTGGATATTTTGCTTGGATTGTGCGACACCAATTAGATATTAACTCCAATTATGCCTTATATGGGCTGAGTATTAACCCATATAAAATATCCAAAATTCCATCTCTTCAAAGTTTCCAAGGGCTTCTCCATAGCTTTATCTTCAATCCTTCGCGATTCAAACTCAATCTTCAATTCTTGCTTCTTGATATAATTCTTCAATGATCTTCAATTATTCAAATTATCTTCAATAAATCTTCAATCACGAAATTCAAATCTCCAAATCTTCACTCTAAATTGCTAAGCCCATATTTATGCAAAAAGTCATCAAAATATATCCAAAAATAGTGAAAAACTACAAGTTTCCACTTTTCTTGTCTTCAAGACCTAAAAACACAAATACTTATAAAATAGGGTTAAAATACACAAAAAAATACAAAAAAGGAAAATAATCATATAAATAGGGTCTATTGTGGCTCGATCAGCTTGTCATGTGTTGTTTGGGAGGCCATGGCAATATGACAACAAGGTGCAACATGATGGTGAGACAAACAACTACTCTTTTATGTGTGGTAAGATTCGTATCACTTTAGTTCCTTTATCACCTCAAGAAGCTTCAAAAGATCAATTGAAATTAAGAGATGATTTTGCTAGATTTGAGGCTGAATTTAGGGCTAAAGAGAAGAGTAAGTTCAAACCTAGTTTAGGTGTTATTTGCGATGACACTAAGAAAGTTGTTAAAGAGTGTATGTTAGCTACTAAGAGTGTAATTAAGAGTGCTTTGCATGAGAATTCTGTTTTGATCTTGCTTTTGTTTCGAAATACACTTTCGAGTACTAACAACTTGGCTGGAGAACTTCAAAGCAATATTGTTTCTCTTTTGAGTGATTATGCAGATGTGTTTCCTGAGGAAATTCCTGGTGGATTGCCACCGATTAGAGGGAATGAGCATCAAATTGACTTCATCCCTTGGGCGCAAATACCTAATAGGCATGCCTATAGGAGAAATCCTGATGAGACTAAAAAATTGGAGAAACAAGTTTGAAAATTGTTTGAAAAGGGATATGTTGTGCGTTACAAGAAAGGTAAGGAGAATATAGTGGCTAATGCACTATCAAGAAGGTATGTATTGCTTTCTACACTTGATTCTAAAATTCTAGGATTTGAGTACATTAAAGACTTGTATGCTATGGATGTTTATTTTGGTGATATTTATAAAGCATGTGCTAAATCTGGTTTTGGAAAGTACTATATGCATGCTGGATTTTTGTTTAAGGAATCTAGATTGTGTATTCCATCTTATTCTAAGCATGAGTTGTTATTGAGTGGGTACCATCGAATTCACATGAAAGAAGTTGATACATATCAATCACATTTTATAGGTACATTTAATAGGTTTTCTAAGATGGCACACTTTATTGCATGTTCTAAGACTGATGATGCCATTAATGTAGCTAACTTTTTCTTTAGGGAGATTGTTAGAATGCATGGAATGCCTAGAACCATTGTTTTCTAATAGAGATGCTAAGTTCTTAAGTCACTTTTGGAGAACTTTATGGGCTAAGTTAGGTACTAAGTTGATGTTTTCAACAACTTGTCATCCTCAAATTGATCGACCAACTGAAGTAGTTAATAGGACTTTATCTACCTTGCTTAGAGCTTTGATTAAAAAGAACTTACGAACTTTGGAGGATTGTTTGCCTCATGTTGAATTTGCATATAATAGGAGCATACATAGTACTACTGGTTATTCACCTTTTGAAATTGTGTATCGTTTTAATCCTTTAACTCCTTTGGATTTGATGAGTTTACCTTTGAGTGTGCAAGTCGACATGGATGGTAAAAGGATGGTTGAATTTGTTAGAGAACTTCATGAGAAGGTTAGAGTGAAAATTTAGAAGAAAACTCAACACTACATGAAGATGGCTAACAAGGGGCGCAAAAAAGTTATCTTAGAGCCTGGAGATTGGGTTTTGTTACATCTAAGGAAGGAGAGATTTCCTAAGAAGAGGAAATCCAAGCTTTTACCCCACGGAGATGGTCCATTCCAAGTGTTGGAGATGATGAACAACAATGCCTACAAACTAGATCTTCCTAGTGAGTATGGTAATGTGAGTGCTACCTTTAATGTTGCTAATTTGTCTTTGTTTGTTAATGATGCAGATTTGAGGACAAATCTTCTTTAAGGGGGAGAGAATGATGCGTCAAGGACTTCTCATGGACTTGGAGATGACAATGGAGAGCATCGAAAGGATACGTAAAGGCTGCAAGGAAGCATGGAGATGCATGAAGATCATGGAGATATCGATATGCATATTCAAAGCACCAAGAAGAAGCCATTTGATCCATTAGAGATGCCTAATGGGCCAATGACAAGAGCAAGAGCCAAGAGATTCAAGGATGCACTCATGGGCCTTGTTCGAACTCCTCTAGATGATATGAAGACCATTGAAGCTCAATTAACAAGCTTTGGTGATGATTCAAGCAAGAAGAAGCAAATCGATAACAAGCTTATCACTCTGTTTGCTATCGATTCTACATGGCCGAATTGACATCAAGACATAAGCCCAATTGCCATTGTGGGTTTTATTCTATCTTAGATTAGTTTATCTTTATGTTTAGATGACATTAGGATTGGGTCTTGTTTGCCTAAGTCCAATCCTTGTTTAATTATGCCTTGTTATTTATTTTTCCTAGTTGGACTTGGATTAGTTTTCCTTGTCTTTATTTTTGGGCCTTTAAGGCTTGATAGCCGCACATATTGCTTTAGGATTAGGGTTAAGGTGGACCCCTATGCCTATATAAGGGATTCGACCCCTCTTGTAAACATAAGTTGAGTTTTTCAATCAAAGAGAGTTCTTTTGAGAATTTAGCTTCGTTGTTCTAGTTTGAGCATACTTAGGATGTCTTCAATCTTGTAGAGTCCTAGCAAACAATTAGATAGTGATTATCTAGTTGTGATTCTTGTGATCTTAGGTTTTCAATCGCAGGTCTAATTGATCATCTAGGGCCGACGAAAGAAGATTGGATCTTTGGGAAGACTATCAAATTCATCAAGTCTAGAAGTTGGAGTTTCAAGTTGATCTTTGGAGGAATTCAAGGGTAGATTTGAATCTATCACAACTAGATTCGTATCAACTTGGGCGCTTGGGCCTCTTGACAAATAAATATATCTTTTGTTAATTGAATAATTATAAATATTTTGTGATTAATTATAATTATTGGTTTTGGATGAAGGATTGTAATTATTCTAATTCTATTTAACCTCTCTTTTGCCATAACCATTTTCACTAATTATAATTGGAGAGTTTTGCTTTGTTGTTTCCTGGAGGAATAAATCCTCTAAGAAAGTGAAAAAACTCTCGCCTCAAAGCGATTTTCCTTTTCCAAGTTACCTGTTTTATTCCTAATTTTATAACAATTTAGAGTATTTATTATGGCTTCAACAAACGTTGATGGAAGTTCATCAGTTATTGCTCCTATCTTTGATTTGTAATCAAGTTTGCATTCAAGTTTGAATGCTCATCTTCAAAGCCAGGATGTTGCAAAACTTGATCGTTTCAATGGGACGAATTACACCAGATAGAAGGACTAGATGGTATTTCTCTTGACTATTCTCAAACTCCACTATGTCCTTGATGCGAATTTGGCTCCACTTCTTGATCTAACACTAGAAGAAACAGTCGATGCTCGTAATGCTCACACCAAACTTGAAGAAGAGTCACTGGTTTGTAGAGGCTACATTTTGAACTCCTGTTCGATCGTCTCTATGATCTTTAAAGAAACATGACATCACAAAGAGACATTTGGACTGCCTTGGCAGCTACTTACCATAATGAAGAAAAAGGTATTGACAAGTTCCTTGCTTTGAAATATTTTGAATTTGCCATGTCTGATGGTAAATTAATTCTAATCAAGTCCATGAATTGCAAGTTTTAGTCTCTAAAATCAAAGAGTTGGAGATTGACATTCCTAATGCTTTACAAATTTGAGCAATCCTGTCAAAGTTGCCTACTTCTTGGAACAATTACATCAAAAAGATGCTGCACTCCAAAGAGGTTCTCACCATTGATGAGTTCTGTACTCATCTTCAAATTGAATCTAAGAATTGTGACAAAACAAAGTTCTGGAAAATCTGGAAAGTTTCAGTTAAAGTTCAAGGGTCAGAAAAAAGGATTCAAAAAGTCCAATGGTAATAAAAATCAGAAGTTGAGTTATCATTGTGGCAAGAAAGGGCATTTCATTAAAGATTGTCGTTTCAAAAACTCTACTGCAAAGCCTAGAAATTCTAATGAGAAGGCTAATCTCGTGGAACAAGAAGTCAGAGAGTTGGTTGCTATGGTTTCTGAAATGCATATCGGTATGATAACCGAAATTCACATGGTTGATGATACAAACGAATCCTCTTCTAGGTGGCTTGATTCTGGAGCAACGATTCATGTCTGCAACAACAAGAAGCTGTTCAAGACATATGAAGAATGTAGCGAATCATAAAACATCCTTATGGGAAATCATGTTGCTGCAAAAGTTATGAGAAAAGGGTATGTTGAAATGAAGTTTACTTCAGGGCAGAAATTAACCTTGCTTAATGTGTTTCATGTACCAGAAAAGAGTGCTAGTATTTTATGTAAGAAAGGCTTCAAAGTTGTCTTAGAGTCTGATAAAGTAATTGTATCCAAAAATAGAGTATTTGTAGGAAAAGGATACTCCAATAATGGAATGTTCAAGCTGACATGCTATGCTAGGACATTTAAATTTCCAATATTTGAAATATATGCAAAAACATGGATACATTTCATATCAAGATAGTCACCATGATAAATGCCAAATCTGCCTTGAATCGAAAATGACAAAGAAGCCTTTTCCAAAGGTTGAAAGAAATTCTAAAATTTTAGAACTTGTACATTCCTACATATGTGAATTAAATGGTATTCTAACAAGAGAAGGAAAAAGATGTTTTGTAATATTCTTGCTTTACTTATGTGTATTTGATGAAAACTAAGGATGAGGCCTTTGATAAATTCAAATAATTTAAAAATGTGGTTGAAAACCAAAAAGAGAAGAAAATTAATGTTCTTCGAAGTGATAGAGGGGGAGAATATTTTCCCGATTCATTCTCTCAATTTTGTGATGAGAATGATATAGTTCATCAAAGGACCGGCCCATATACACCTCAACAAAACAGATTGGCCGAAAAGAAAAATTGAACATTGGTCGATATGGTAAATTGCATGTTGACGCATGCAAGGCTACCTCAAAATCTTTGGGGAGAAGCTCTTTTAATGGCTTGTCACATACACAATAGAGTGTATTCAAGAAAACTCTTCAAAACCACCATACGAAATTTGGAACAATAGAAGAAAACCCAACTTAAGTTATTTTAAAGTGTGGGGGTGTATAGCTTTCTATAAAGTATTTGATCCTCATAAAACAAAGTTAGAACCTTAAGGAATCAAAAGTGTTTTTGTTGGTTATGCACAAAATTCTAAGGCATATAGACTACTTGATTTGATTACAAATACAATTGTTGAAACTATCCATGTTGAATTTTTGGAAGATAAGTTTATTAATTAATTCACCTAATTTAGGTGTTGGTGAAGAGAATAAACAAGGTGAGAAAATTTTGTTCTTGGCAAAAGAAATGATCTTAGTGATGTAAGTAACATTGAACCAACAAGAAGTCAAAGGGTAAGGAAAGAAAAATATTTACCTTCCGGTTTTCTTTCCTCACAATCGATTATCTTCTTGGGAAGAGGATCAAACCAAAGGGCTTAATACCCTTTTTGCCCCCTGAACTTGTAGCGTTTGGACGTTTTGCCCCCTGAACTTGTAGCGTTTGGACGTTTTGCCCCCTGAACTTGTAGCGTTTGGACGTTTTGCCCCCTGAACTTCAATTTTGGACATTTTGCCCCCTTAACTCTCAATTTTGGATGTTTTGCCCCCTCTCAAAGGATTAGGCTAACGACACTGCATGTCGCTGACGTGGAAATGCCACTCAAACCAACCCGATCCACGTGGCATTGCCACGTCAGCGACATGACGATGTCGTTAGTCTAATCGTTTTGAGAGGGGGCAAAATATCCAAAATTAAGAGTTAAGGGGGCAAAATGTGCAAAATTAAAGTCCAGGGGACAAAACATCCTAATGCTAGAAGTTCAAGGGGGAAATGGTATTTTTACTAGAACAAAAGTCTTTAGCAACTCCTACTGTACTAAATGTGGAAGAAGATCCAAAAATAGTTAGTGAAGCAACGGTTTCTAGAGATGTTGCCTTTTGGAAAGAGGCAATTAATGATGAAATGGATTCGATCATGTCTAATAATACTTGGGTTTTGGTAGACCTCCCTCCCGATTCAAAACCAATTGGGTGTAAATGGGTATTTAGAAGAAAATATAATACCAAAGGTTCTATCGAAACTTTCAAAGCAAGATTAGTTGGAAAGGGTTTTACCCAAAAGGAAGGCATGGATTATTTTGAAATCTATGCCCCCGTTGCGAGAATTACATCCATTCAAGTACTAGTAGCTTTAGCTTCAATCTATGATTTGTACATACGTCAAATAAATGTAAAAACCGCATTCTTAAATAGAGACTTAAGAGAGGAGGTATACGTGGAGCAACCCAAAAGGTTTGTATTTCCTAGAAATGAACACAAAGTTTGCAAGTTAGTTAAGTCTCTTTATGGATTAAACCAAGCTCCAAAACAATGGCATGAGAAATTTGATACCGCAATATTGTCCAATGGTTTGAAACATAATGAAGTGGATAAATGTATTTATTCAAAGTTTACCGATGACTATGGAGTAATAAGTTGTCTATATGTGGACGATATGTTAATTTTTAGTACCAATATGGTTGGTATAATTAAGACTAAGGAGTATCCAACTTCTGTCTTTAATATGAAAGACTTGAACGAAGTCGATACGATCCTAGGCATTAAGGTAAAGAGGCATAAAGATGGATTTGCACTAGACAAAAGTCATTACATTGAAAAGTTGCTTAATAAGTTTAAGCATCTCAATATTAAAGAAAGTGCAACTGCATTTGACTCTAGTTGCGAATTGGATCAAAATGGTGATCGAATTGTTTCACAACTTGAATACGCTAGTGCAGTTAGAAGCATAATGTATGCTATGCATTGTACTAGACCCGACATAGCTTTTACGGTGTGCAAACTATCTAGGTTCATAAATAAACCTAATATTAGTCATTGGAAAGCATTGGAAGAGTTCTTGGTTATCTCAAGAAAACCAAAGACTATAGTTTGTATTATTCAAACCATCCTTTTGTTTTAGAAGGATATAGTGATGCAAGTTGGATAATAAGTCTGAATGATAATAAGTCTACTTCCGATTGGATGTTTACTTTGGGTGCTGGTGCAATTAGTTGGGCATCCAAGAAACAAACTTGCATCTCACATTCCACTATGGAATCCGAATTTGTTGCTCTAGCTTCGGCGGGTAAGGAAGTGGAATGGTTAAGAAATTTATTAATGGATATAGATTTGTGGCCACAACCGATGAATGTGGTTTCCTTGTATTGCGATAGTGAAGCAACTATGTGTAGAGCATATAGTGAAGTTCATAATGGAAAGTCTAGGCATATAAGCCTAGGATATGATTACATTCGAGATTTGATCAACAATGGGGTAATTACCATAATTTATATGAAATTGGTAGAAAATCTACTCGATCCTCTTACCAACCTTTACCAAGAAAGTTAGTGAGTAGCACCGCCAATGGAATGGGATTAAAATCTCTCTCTTTATTAGAAACCAATAATGGTATCCCAACTTTGAATTAGTAACCTCTAATTACAAAGTTAAATGGGTAAAAACCAGTTATTGTTAAGTGTCTATTAAGCACTAGATTTCTCGTTCCAAAATACAAAGAGTTAGATACTAGTGCTTGCCATTGCGATTGAGAAGGATGAGTTTAAACTCTAATGGAATTTAGTGTTTTAAGTGTCTAAAGCAATGGAGACACATTAGTAATTCCACCTATATAAAGAAAAGAATAGGTGCCGCTTCATTAAGAAAGAATGAAAGACTTTTCTTGTAAATGTTTATGAAATGGATAAGCACATGGCCATAAAAGTGCTAAGAGCGGTTGGACCTTTAATAGAAACTAAGTGGGTATTGTGTGTCTTATGTCTTCGGTCTTAACACATGAAGTTGTGGTTTAGTCTGCGGATACCAACAATCTTCGTTAAAACTTTAAGGCATATACGCTAATTGAAGATTTAAACCGAGAGATACCTTTTTGTATGCATAATACTTACTTGTGTTAAAGGTTAAATAACTAAAACTCAAACATCCTAAAACTAGTGGGGGGGGGGGTGTGGGGTTGTTGGTAGTTTTAGGTGTGGAGTAACTCCCACATTGGCAAGAGAAAGAAGAACTTAATTGTTTAAATATAGTTTAAGTCAACTCTTTAGTAGTTGGGCATTGTCAAGTAGATTGGGGCAAATCTTATGGGCTCCTTGGTAGTCCATTAGGATTGTCATAGAAGAATTTTTCATGTCTTTGATGAGGCACTTGAGCACTTGGGCCTTTTGACAAATAAATATATTTTTTGTTAATTGAATAATTATAATTATTTTGTGATTAATTATAACAAGCATGGCAGCCTGCGCTTGCGCTGCAGTCATCTTCTTATTAGGACTAAAAGTGCGTTACCTAAATTCTACTCCATCTCTAGGTAATTCATCAAAATAAAACTAATATTCTACTCCTCCATATCTAAATAATTCATCAAAATAAAGGTAATATTAATTGTTGTTTGAAATGTATGTTGATTATCTAAAAAAATATAGTACGTTGTGGTCATTTTTTAATCTTGATTGTAATTTTTAAATTAATAGACTCGGGTAGGTGGAAGAATTTGGCTTTTGCATAAGGAACACCTAATTTTTTGTAGTCAAGGAGCATGTATAGTTGTCGTAGGAAAATTGAATTAGTTGAGAGCATCTGCAGGAGCATGTGTAATTTACACAATGCATCACAAAATGATTGTACTTAGCATTGGCTAACTGTGCTTTTGGAAATGTGGAAATATACTAAACATAAGCAACTAATAGAAACCTCAATAAAAAGGAAGTCGAATGATAAATTAAAAAAAACTTTTTGTAATATAAAAGAGGATTTAGGGAAACGTTAAATTTAAATATCAAATAATATAATCAACAAATAAATCTAGATTTACCTCAAAATGTTGTGGTGAGAAGTAAAACAGAACGGAGTCCATATGAAACCAATTCAGAGAAATGTTAGGGAAGAACAAACTCATCCAAATAGAAATGAAGACGAAAGTAAAACAGAACTGAAATGTCAATAGTTTACCCATGAATCAACCATTATTACAGATACATTTATAACACCAATCCTTTGGAATTCCGGCAGAAGAGTTGAACCGGTAAATCTTAATATCCACACACAATTAATATGTAATTAAAACACACTTAATCATAAATATAAAAATAGTAAATTACAAAAAAGGGTAGCAAGAAAAGTAAGGGAGGAAATTAATCAGAGGCCTTTTTAGTCACCCGAAAAGTGTGAAAAGACCAAAAAAAGCCAAAAGGAGGCACCACATTAATTCTCAATTTGGCCTTTAAGTAATTTCCATAGTCACTAAAAATAATATATAGTATATATTATTGGTTTTGACAAAAAAATATATAATTATTGGTTTTCATTTAAACAGCATGTTTATCCAATTAGTAGTTACTTAACGTAACTTTTGGGTGAATGATTGTAACTATTCTAATTCTATTTAACTTCTCCTTGCCATAACCATTTTTTCTAACTCTAATTGGAGAGTTTTGCTTTGTTGTATCCTGAAGCAATATATCCTCTAATAAATTGAATTAACTCACGCCTCAAAGCGATTTTCCTTTTCTTAATTCTCTGTTTTGTTCTTAAATTTTACAAAATACAATACACTGTCGGTGGATTTTGCAGATTACATATACAAGGTTAAAGGATAGACATGTGTCCCCTTAGAAAATAGTTTTAAATATTAAATATAAAATTAATTATTAGGTAGGGTTTACATGTGTCAACTGTTTAACTTGCTTATGGAGTCCAAAAACTTCACTGACAATGTATCAAATAATTATTAACAAATGGTATATATAAAAGTTATAATTTCTTAAAGGTAACAGGTGGATTAGCCTGCGATTACGTTGCATGTATTTTTTTAAAATTTGGACAAGGGTTTACACATGAATAGCCACGTTAAATCTGGACTTACTAATAGGTTTATTATAACTCTTAAACACATAGGAGAAAATACAAAAATGGGGTGATTATCTCTATCCTGAAAAAAGTAGATTGGGGCTTTCAGTACTCCCTTTGTCCCATTTGGGTCAAAGTTTTCTAAATTTGACCTTTAATTATAAAAGAATTATATAAAAATAAATTTTAAAAAATTATGTTTTGATTAAGTTAAATCTTAAACTTTTCAAACATATTTTTTGAAAATTTAATTGTATATATATTTTTTGTAATTAAAGGTCAAATGTATGATTAGTTTGACCCAAAAGGGACATATAATATGGGACGGAGTGTGGGGTACCGAAACTATATATATTTGTTTCTCTTAAAAGAAATATCTTTTTGTAATAATAAATAATATTTTATTACCATTTTGGATAATTAAATAATATTTGAATTTAATTGTGATATATATGTCGGCACGGGAATTGAAAAATATTATCAACAAGTGGATGGTTCAAGTGGTTTGGTACTTGTTTCATTTAAATAGGGTCTCGAGTTCGAGTCTTGTGAATGGAGTTTTACCTCCTATGGTGGGTCAACCCGACTCAAACAAGGTTATTAACTCATAAATATTTTTTTTTAAAAAAAGAGAATTAAAAGTTATTTTCAATATAAATATAAAAGATTTTAGAAGAATTTATTTTTATGTAATTTCTTTACATTTCAATAATTACATATTTTAATTTAAACATGTTGTATCACTTGCATGCATAGCTAAAATTAGTTTAAAGTAAAAAGAAAAAATTAAAACTTAATAGTTGTAATGACTTGAATAAAAATTCTTAATCAAAAGAAAGTGAGGATAATAATTTTCTAATTAAAATTAAATAAATCTTTCTTTTGGGTAGAGCTGTTCAAGGGCCGGGCTAACCGTCTCGGCCGGAAGGCCCACCCGAATTTTAAAAGGGCAGACATGTATTTCAAGCCTGTTGAAAGGGCTTGGACAAGATTTTAAGGCCCATTTTAAAAATTGGACCGGGCTTGGATATGAGTGAAAAAAGCCCAAACCCGATCCGATCCGGCCTAATAATTATCAAATAAATATATTATATATATAACAATGAATGTAAATTTATATAAATATATATACTTTATCCCTTTATTTGTTAATTGTTAGTCAAATATATAAATATATAACAACAACAATTATTATATATATAAAAGAATAAAAGAACCGGCCATATATATTTGTTAACTGTTAGTCAAAATGAAAAGACAAAAAAATTAAAATAAGTGGCTTAAAGGCTTTTAGTTTTACAAATTTATTTTATTCCTTTATTCTCTTCCTCTAACCCATGACTTCCTCTCCTTTCTTTCACGGCCAAATATCCAATTTAAGGCTAAAACTTTACAGAGTTGTTCAATTTCAGTCTAAACCTTCAAAGTGATTAAAATTGAGCCTAAATGTTTTCAAAATCAACCAATTTAGGCCTAAAACTGACGGACAGCAGAATATTTACCACACGCGCAGTTAACTTTTAACGAGCTGACGTGGCATATTTAATGTGGGCCTTTAATTTCTAAAATAATAATAAAAAAATATTTTAAAAAATAAAAGCTAAAATATTTAAAAATGATTTCACTCTTTTTTTGTTTTTTTAACCAAACCGTTTCTAATACTCTCTTTTCATTATTTTTTGGATCAAAACTATCATTTTCCTAAGAACTCAAAGATCATTTTCCAAAGAACTCAAGAACACAAAACTTAGAACTTGAATTTTAACCAGGAAACAATAATTTCCTTGTTTCAACACTACCATGTGCTGCCATTGCTTTCGTCGAATCTCCATTTAATCATCAAATAATCAAATTAGACCTTGCAATCACTAATTCGATTAAATCTGAAATTTCCAGTTTGTAAAAATAGCAAATCCAAAAACAAAATTTTCAATGCCAAAACAACCCAAAACAAAAACAACTATTTGGCTCATTTTTCAAATCCTAAAATGCAATACAAAATACAAAAGTAGTTAACTATTTGCTCCAATTTTCAATGCCGAAATGACCAAAATTAAAACTTCAGATTCCATGTAAAGCCGTTTTGGAAATCTTGGAATATGCTGTTGGCTTGCAAGATTGGGGACTTCCAAAGCTTCTCGTGCAGCAATATCTGGGCGGGTCGAAAGTGAAGCAAGTGCTTTAGAAAGCCATCACTCTTTTGTTATCCCTCGATCTCACTTGCAAACCCACCGGGTACATCTGGTTCAAGTCTCTCACGCACCACCGAGGCCATTGCAGATGAGGGAGGAACCACAGTCACCACTCACCAGTGGCGCAGCAGCGTCCAGATGCGTCGAAGGAGCAGCCATGGCGACCCCTGAACGACCTCAGAGCAGAGAGGGGAAGGAAGGAAGAAGAGAGAAGAAAAGAAAAAAAATAAGAAAAGGGAAAAAAGAAAAAAGAAAAAAATAAAAGTTAATTTACCCTTACGCACTAAATGGGGCGCGTGTTTCCCAAAACTTAACTTCCGTCTGATTTAGGCCCAAATGGGTTGAACTTTCAAACGTTTGAGGCTAATTTTGATCTATTTAAAGGTTTAGGCTGGAATTGGGCAACCTTGAAAAGGTTTAGGCCCAAATTGAATATTTGGCCTTTCTTTCACTTTAGGGTTAGCCGCTGCTACCATTTTTTCAGTTTCAGATATGTTCAAGTTTCAAATCTCTTGGATTTAACTTAGAAAAGAAAACAATCCCCATCAAATTTCTTGGATTCACTTTTAAATTCGATAAAACGAGCACCATCTCCAGTCTCCACAATCAAATCCAGACTTTTAATTTTGCCAAACGAGAGAAAATCCAGTCTCTGTTTTGCCAAATCAGAGGCCATCAACTAGTTTAATCTTTCTCAAAGGTAAAACATAGATCAAACCCATTTACATTTTTGTTTCTATTTTCAGATTATTATTTTTTTTAACCGATTGAACATCTAGTTTCACCATGTGGTGTTTGTGAGTTGTTGAGCATGATTTTTCTTTTCTAAGTTATATAACCACTCTGTTTTTATTCAAACTATTTTTGGGTTTTAACTTCATTCCAACTATTTTTTTTTATTCCATAATGTTTCCAAATATTCCAAACGTGAACAAAAATGCCCCACTGCCAATATTTGCCAATATTTCTAAAACATGAACTTTCAAAATATTTATGTCTATATTATATCATTTAACTTCATTGCTAACTATATTATATAATTGTAGGTTCTTATGACAATGGCAAGTTCTAATACTCCTATAACTGTGGAGGATGGATTTAACGACTATAAAAGTTCTTCCAAGCGCCCAAAAACCACTTCGAAAGTGTGGAATGAAATGACAAAGCTGAAGAGCAATGACAAAGACAACTTAAAGGCACAATGCAATCACTGTAAGACTGTTTTATCTGCTAAATCCAGTAGTGGGACATCTTATTTGAGATGTCACTTGGAGGGTTGTTCTAAAAGACACAATCATGATATAAAACAATACACGTAGCAAACCCATCAACCTTAGGATCTACATCAGCCATAAAAGCTTACAAGTTTGATCAAGAAGAATGTCAAAAAATTGTTTCTACTTTTCTTGTTTGTGGCAAACACGCTTTTAGGATTGTTAAAGAATTGGGGTTTGGATCTATGATGAGCGTTGTAAGTCCTAATTATAAGAATATAAGTAGACATATAGCTACAAGAGATGTGTTGTGATACGAATCTAGTTATGATAGATCAAATCTACCCTTGAATTCCTCCAAAGATCAACTTGAAACTCCAACTTCTAGACTTGATGAATTTGATAGTCTTCCCAAAGATCCATTCTTCATTCGTCGGCCCTAGATGATCAATTAGACCTTCAATTGACAACCTAAGATCACAAGAAACATAACTAGATAATCATTATCTAATTGTTTGCTAGGACTCTACAAAATTGAAGAAATCCTAAGTATGTTCAAACTAGAACAATGAAGCTAAATTCTCAAAAGAACTCTCTTTGATTGAAAAACTTAACTTGAGTTTACAAGAGGGGGTCGAGTCCCTTAAATAGGCATAGGGGTCGACCTAGATAAGAAAATAAAGCCCTATGGGCGGCACACATAATAAAATAAGGACAAGGAAAAGCCTAATCGAAGTCCAACTAGGAAAAATAAAAAACAAGACATAATTATACAAGGATTGGGCTTAGTCAAAGAAGTCCCAATCCTAATGTCATCTAAACATAACAAAAAAGCTAATCTAAGATAGAATAAAGCCCACAATAGCCGAAATTATACATTCAAGAAGTCATATCGATTGCAAGTAAGGTGATGATCTTGGAATCAATGGATGAATGCTCTAATTGATCATCTAAATCACAAGAAACACAATTTAATAATCACTATCTCATTGTTTGCTAGGACTTTACAAAATTGAAGAAATCCTAAGTATGTTCAAACTAGAACAATGAAGCTAAATTCTCAAAAGAAATCTCTTTGATTGAAAAACTTAACTTGTGTTTACAAGAGGGGTATGGATCCCTTGTATAGTAGTAAGGGACGTCCTAACCCTAATTCTAAAGAGGTATGGGCGGCTATCAAGCCTTACAAGCCCAAAAATAAAGACAAGGAAAACTAATCCAAGTCCAACTAGGAAAAATAAATAACAAGGCATAATTAAACAAGGATTGGACTTAGTCAAACAATGCCCAATCCTAATGTCATCTAAACATAACAATAAGCTAATTTAAGATAGAATAAAGCCCACAATAGCCGAAATTATACATTCAAGCCCTAAGTAATATCGATTGCAAGTAAGGTGATGATCTTGGAATCAATGGATGAATGCTTGCTCAAATCATCACCAAAGCTCTTCAATTCCGCATCAATGACTTTCATATCATCTAGATGACTTCGAACAAGGCCCATGAGTGCATCCTTGAACCTCTTAGCTCTTGCTCTTGTTATCGGACCGATATGCATCTTTAATGGATCAAATGACATCTTCTTGGTGCTTGGAATATGCTCAACGATATCTCCATGATCTTCATGCTTCTCCATGCTTCCTTGCAGCCCTTGCTCATCCTTTCCATGATCTACATTGTCATCTTCAAGTCCATGATAAGCCATTGGCGCATCATCTAGATGACTTCGAACAAGGCCCATGAGTGCATCCTTGAAGCTCGTAGCTCTTGCTCTTGTCATCAGACCAATAGGCATCTTTAATGGATCAAATGGTATCTTCTTGGTGCTTGGAACATGCTCAACGATATCTCCATGATCTTCATGTTTCTCCATGCTTCCTTGCAGCCCTTGCTCATCCTTTCCATGATCTCCATTGTCATCTTCAAGTCCATGATAAGTCCTTGCCGCATCATCCCCTCCCCTTGAAAAAGATTTGTCCTCAAATCTGCATCATTATCAAACAAAGACAAATCAACAACATTAAAGGTAGCACTATCATTACCATACTCACTAGGAAGATCTAGCTTGTATGCATTGTTGTTGATCATCTCAAATACTTGGAATGGACCATCTCCGCAGGGCAAAAGCTTGGATTTCCTCTTCTCAGGAAATCTCTCCTTCCTAAGATGCAACCAAACCCAATCTCTAGGCTGAAAGATAACTTCTTTGTGCCCCTTGTTAGCCATCTTCATGTAGTGATGAGTCTTCTTTCAATGTTTGCTCTAACCTTCTCATGAAGTTCTCTAACATATTCACCTTTCTTTTACCATCCATTTCGACTTGCACACTCAAAGGTAAACTCATCAAATCCAAAGGAGTTAAAGGATTAAAACCATACATAATTTCAAAAGGGGAATAACCAGTAGTACTATCTATGCTTCTATTATATGCAAATTCAACATGTGGCAAACATTCCTCCCAAGTTCTTAAGTTCTTTTTAATCAAAGCTCTAAGCAAGGTAGGTAAAGTCCTATTAACAACTTCAGTTTGTCCATCAGGTTGAGGATGACAAGTTGTTGAAAACATCAACTTAGTACCTAACTTAGCCCATAAAGTTCTCCAAAAGTGACTTAAGAACTTAGCATCTCTTTCAGAAACAATGGTTCTAGGCATTCCATGCAATCTAACAATCTCCTTAAAGAATAAATTAGCTACATTAATGGCATCATCAGTTTTAGAACATGTAATAAAGTGTGTCATTTTAGAAAACCTATTAAATGTACCCATAAAATGTGGTTGATAGGCATCACCCTCTTTCATGCGAATTTGATGGTACCCACTCAATAACAACTCACGCATAGAACAAGATGGAGTACACAATCTAAATCCTTTAAACCAAAATCCAGCATGCATATAATACTTTCCAAAACTAGATTTCACACATGCCTTATAGATTTCACCAAAGTAAATATCCATAGCATACAAATCTTTAATGTATTCAAATCCTGGAAATTTAGAATCAAGTGTGGAAAGCAATACATACCTTCTTGATAGTGCATCAGACACAATATTCTCCTTACCAACTTGCTTCTCCAACTCCTTAGTCTCATCATGATTTGTCCTATAGGCTGGCCTATTAGGTATTTGCACCCTAGGCATGAAATCAATTTAATGCTCAATCCCTCTAATTGGTGACAATCCAGTAGGAATTTCCTCAGGAAACACATCTGCATAATCACTCAAAAGAGAAACAATATTGCTTGGAAGTTCTCCAGCCAAGTTGTTAGTACTCATATGTGTATTTTGAAACAAAAGTAAGATCAAAACAGAATTCTTATGCAAAACACTCTTAATCTCACTCTTAGTAGCTAACATACACTTTTTAACAACTTTCTTTGAATTTTCTTTCTTCCCAACCAAAACAAATTTATTTTCATTGAAATTATCCTTCAAACTAGGTTCGGACTTACTCTTTTCTTTAATCCTAAATTCAGTCTCTAATTTAGCAAAATCATCTCTCAATTTCAATTGATCTTTTAAAGCTTCTTGAGGTGGTAATAGAACTAGAGTAATACGAATCTTACCACACATAAAATAGTACTTGATTGTCTCACCATCATGTTGCACCTTGTTGTCGTATTGCCATGGCCTCCCAAGCAATACATGACAAGCTTGCATTGGCAAGATATTGCACAAGACATCCTCTCTGTACCTGCCCAAAGAAAGAGTAACTAAAACTTGTTTGTTAACCCTAATTTCTTCTCTATCATTGAACCAACCTAAGCTATAGGGTTTATGATGCTTAGAAGTAGGTAGTTGTAACTCCACCAAATAAACACTAGTTATGTTTGCACAACTCCCACCATCACTAATCACACTACTAGGTTTCCCATTCACATTGCATCTAGTTTGAAACAAGTTCTCCCTTTGATTTTGCACATCCCCTTTCACATATTGATGCACCAAGGGCTTATCTCGGACTTGGATTAGGATATTTCCTTGTCTTTTCCTTTATGTTTGCCGCCCAAGGCATGTATAAACCGCCTATAGGGCTTTATTCTTCTTATTTTGGTCGACCCCTTTGCCTATATAAAGGCATCGACCCCCCTCCCCCCCTCTTGTATTCAAGTTAAGTTTTTCAATCAAAGAGAGTTTTTTTGAGAATTTAGCTTCATTGTTCTAGTTTGAACATACTTAGGATTTCTTCAATCTTGTAGAGTCTTAGCAAACAATTAGATAGTGATTATCTAGTTGTGTTTCTTGTGATCTTAGGTTGTCAATTGCAGGTCTAATTGATCATCTAGGGCCGACGAAAGAAGATTGGATCTTTGGGAAGACTATCTTCATCAAGTCTAGAAGTTAGAGTTTCAAGTTGATCTTTGGAGGAATTCAAGGGTAGATTTGAATCTATCACAACTAGATTCGTATCAATTGGTATTCAGAGCATATGTTTTCATCTTTAATCGGTAAATCTATCCTTCTATTCATCAGTCATCAAGTTTTTCATCCATCATCACCCATATCGCAATTTTCATCTTTAAAAAATTCAGAAACTTCCGATTTTTGTTGTGGATTCATTAGTGTTCGGATTTCTTTGAAATTTCAGATTTGGATCCCCCATACATCACGGTTATATCGAAAAATATCAAAAAAAAATTTAAAAAAATAAAAAAAAAATTTCGACCCGAAACTTGAGATTTTTGTTATGCATTTGTTTTTTGTTGGAAAGGGCTGAAATTTTGGATTTAGTGTTTTTACATAATGATATTTCTGGGAAAAAGAGTGAAAATTAAAAAAAAAGTCATCGAATTTTTCAGGGGGTTAGGGTTCTTGTTTTTGTGAAATTGATCTATTTGTTGCAATTAACCCTAATTGGAGATATATTTGATTGGAATTGAAAGTGTGTTTTAGATTTTGGGAAAAAGCTTTTGCTGCTATTGAAGTAAAGAATTCAGATTTGGAGTTCACCAATTTCAAGTTGAAAAATAAGTGGTAGAAAATAGGATTTTAAGCTTGAATTGGGTGATTTTGCTATTTGTGTTTTTGCAGCAAATTGAAGCTACTTACATCGACATAAGGGGGGCTGCAAATTGGTTTGATATAGTTTTAAGATTACTTACCTTTGATTCACTCTAGTTTTGCTACTAATTGTTTGTTCCTCAAGTAGGTCACGAGAAGAGCGAAGTAATCCTTACAACTTGTTCTTATTAGGCCTATTGAAGCTAAAAGGAGTTGGAAAAGCCAGATTTTGTGAGACTATCAAGAGTGATTAGTGGGTTGGCTACCTAAACCATAGGTTGAGTGCAAACACAAGAGCACTTGTTGGTAATCACACCCACACTAATTGTGAGGATTTTCTTAATCTATACTAACCTTTTGTGCATGTACAAAGGGAGATAGAAAAGATGGAGAAAATTAAAGAGGGAATCAAGAGGCCGACTTGGCTACAATGATGCAAACCCTAATGCAACGGATGGATACTATGTCAACTCAAATTGATCAAAGGATGAATACCTTGGCACAAGAAGTACAACAAGTAAGAGATGGCCAAAATCAACCAAGGGCTACTCAAGCTCAATTACCACCACCAAGGGGAGGCGATTTGGTAGATGAAGCTAGGGAGCCTCAAGTTCAAAGGCTTGCAAGGGGAAGTCCATTAGATAGATTGAGGGAGCAAGAAGCTGGAGAACAAGCTTATATGGACAACTTGCGGCCTAGAAGGGTGGTTGATAGAGAGGAGCCTAAGGACAACATCAAGTACACAATTCCTAATAAGTTCAATGGAAGGGGAGTTCCAGAGGATTATTTGAATTGGGAATCGAAATTGGACATGTACTTTGACTATCATCCTTATGCCGAATCTAGGAAGGTACAAATTGCTACCATTGATGATGCGCCAAGGGCTTATTATGGTCTTGAAGAAGACAATGAAGATCATGGAGATGATGTGCACATGTCGCAAAGAAGCTTGGAGTTGCTAGAAGATGCTAGATTGCGCACAAGGATGATTCAAGCACCAAGGCGTTGCCTAAGATGCCATTTGATCCATTAAAGATGCCTTTAGGTCCTATGACTAGAGCAAGAGCTAAGAAGTTAAAAGATGCATTAACAAGCCTTGTTCGAACTCATCTTGAAGGCTTGAAGTCCATTGGAGCTCATTTGAAGAGTCTTGAAGATCATAAACAAAGGAATATTCCCATCGATTCCAAGTTGTGCACTTTACTTGAAATCGATGAGTATTAGTTCATTCATTGTGTAATTCGGCCAATATGGGCTTTATTCTATCTTAGATTAGCTATTTATTTAGTTTAGATGACATTGGGTTGGGCCTTATTTGACTAAGTGCAATCCTTGTTTAATTAGACTCGTTATTTCAATTTCCTAGTAGGATAAGGAGTAAGATCTTTCCTTACTCCTTCCTTTATGTTTAGCTGCCCCTTAGGGCTTAGGATTTAGGGTATTGTGCCGTCCTACTACTATATAAGGGGTCCAATATCTCTTGTAAACATAAGTTGAGTTGATTAATAAAATTGAGGTTTCCACCCGAATTGATTATCTTAGCTTCTTTGTTCTAGTTTGAGCAAAACTTAGGGTTCTAAAATCTTGTAGAGTCCTAGCAAATAATTAAGTTGTGATAACTCGATTGTTTGTGAATCTTGTGATCTTGAGTTAACAATTGTAGGTCTAATTGAAGACTTAAGGCCGACGATAGAGGAGGAATAGCCTTGTGAAGGTCATCGATCTACCCATCTAGAAGTTGAGGAAGCTCAAGTCGACTTTGATAGATTTTCAAGGTTAGATTTTGAATCTAAAGCAATTAGATTCGTATCAATTGGTATCAGAGCATTGGTTGTCATCTTCAATCGGTAAATCTATCCTTCTATTCATCTATCATCAAGTTTCATCCATTAAAACTCATCCATCGCAAATCTCATCTTCTTTTTCCAAAAATTGCAGAAACTTGTGAATTTGTTTCCCGATTCATCCTAACTCTGATATGCTTTGAAATTTCAGATTGAGAGTCCTCATACCTTGTAGTTTAATCGAAAAATATAAAAAAAAAATTTCAACCAGAATCTTGTGGAAATTATTCTGGCTTCGTTTGAGCTCGGAAAGCGTTGAAATTTGAGATCTAGACTTCGTTAAGTGCGTTCTTTCTTGGAAAAATATAAAAAAAAAATCAGAAAAATTTGTGGCGTTATCGATTTTTTACAGAATCTAGGGTTCTTGATTTGGGAATTTGGGGATTATGGTTTGTTTTGAGCATTGGATTCAATTGATTGCATCTAACCCTAATTGATTGTTTGTTTGAGATTCTTGGGTTGCTTTTGCTGTGAATTGAGATTTAATTTGAAGAATTTCAGGTTTAAACCCTATTGGAGACAAGTGGTACTAAATTGGATCTAAGTGGTACTAGGGTTTCTATTTGATTGAATTGATTGATTTGTGTTGATTAATTGTGTTTTGTGCAGCAAGTTTGGGAGACAAAAGGCTTTTTGGATTGTTTATAGATCACTCATATTTTGATTCACTCAAGTTATTGCTCTTAATTGTTTGTTCCTCAAGTAGGTCACGAGAAGAAAGGAGTACTCTAACAATTTGCTCTTATTAGGCCTGTTGAAGCTAGAAAAATACATAATCTTGTGAGATCATTAAGAGAGTAGTGGATTGCCAATCCATAGGTTGAGTGCATACACGAGAACACAACAAAGGTAATTGACACACACACTTGTGACGAATTTTTATTACTAATTTTTCTTTGTGTGTAGGTACAATAGGAGATCAAAATCAAGCCAATGATGTGGCTACCTCGTTGCAAGCTATCATGCAACAATTAGGCACTATAACAACAAGATTAGAGGCCTTGGAGGCTCGAAATCAACATGCTCAAAATCAACAAGAACCACCACCTCAACAAAGAGAGAATAATGCCGCACAGGGCAATGAGCAAAGGGATCAACAACAACAACAACCTCAACAAGGGCAAGTTGTTAGGAGAATTGATCCAATGGAGAGATTGAGGCAACAAGAACTTGGAGGCCAACAAAGAGATGAACAAAGAGATGAAAACTTGCGGCTTAGGAGAGTTGAACAAAGAGATGAGTCTAAGGACAACATCAAATATAAGATCCCAAAGTTCAATGGGAGAGGGACACCTTCGGATTAAGAGTGGAAGTTAAAATTAGACATTTATTTCGATTATCACCCCTTTGCCGAAACTAAGAAGGTACAAATTGCTATCCTTGAATTTGTTGAGAATGCTTTGAATTGGTATAATCAATTGGTGCAGTCAAGGAGAAGAAATTTGGAGAGACTTATAGATACTTGGGCGGAATTGAAGAGTGTCATGAGAAAGAGATTTGTGCCAAGCTACTACATCAATTCCCTTTACGAAAGTTTGCAAACCTTGAGGCAAGGATCGAAGAGTGTTGATGAGTACCACTCAGAGATGATGTTATTGATGTCTAGGGTAGAAATTGAGGAACCATTACAAGCCACCATGGCTAGGTTTCTTGCGGGGTTGAATAGGGAGATTTATGATATTGTGGAGATGCAACAATATTATGATGTTGAAGACTTGTTACAACAAGCCTTGAAGGCCGATGGGCAAGTTAAGAGGAGTGGCGCAAGAAGGATGAGAAATCTTTCAACAAAGAAAAGGAGGTTGCGCAACAAAGGGGAGTAAGTCCTAAATCCGATTCTAAACCTTCATCTAGTTCTTCCTCTAAATCTCATGTTAAGTGTTTTAAGTGTCAGGGTTATGGTCATTATGCTAAAGATTGTGTCAATAAGAAGGTGGTGTATCTTAATGATCATGTCGACATAGTGAGTGAAGATGAGGAATTTAACTTGGGTTCAAGTGGTGATGGGGATGATGAGGAGGGGTTTGCGCAAGATGAGAGTGATCGAGCTGAATTAGACCCTATTTTTATGGCTATTATACTATGTTTTTAAACCCATTTATGCTTAAATATATGATATTTTATTAATATTTGTGTTTTTAGTCTTTAAGTGATATGAAATTCAGAAATTGTTATTTTTCACTACTTTTGGAGCTATTTTGATGACTTTTTACACAGATTTGAGCAAAACAATTTTAAGCATAGATTTGGATATTCGAAGTTCGTGTTTGAAGACCATTTTGAAGATAAATTGGAGATTTGAAGACATTGAACAATTATTTCAAGAGGAAAGAATTGAAGATTGGAGCTTTAATTGCGGACAAGCCATGAATAAGCCCTTAAGCTTTGGTATTTTTGGATATTTTATATGGGAAAATACTTAGCCCATATAAATCATTAATTAGAATTAATATCCCAATTAATGACTCCTATATCCAAGGAAATATCCAAATCCTGTAGATTCCCGATTTTAGTCCTAACAGGATTAGGATTCAGGCACAGTTTTGGTAGAAAAATCATAACTTTCTGCTCAGACCTTTGTTTGAAGCCCATGAGTACACGTTGGAAAGCTAACTCCGAGAGCTACAACTTTCCTTTGAAGTCCAAGACCCAGTTCTGCCGTTTTCAAGCCGAAAAATGCCGTCGAAGTCCCTGCACGAATTCAGGATTTTTTCAGGATCGTATTTTAACTTGGATTCTACTCTAGGATGACTTTTAATCTAACTTGGAGTCTAAGTTAGACCCAAAACCGACTTAGACCTCTTTCCAAGTTAGAATTGGAATTCCTAGGGTTATTTCCACTATAAATAGCCACCTCCTATAACACAAATCACATACTTTTACACACCAAAATATTTTTCACATAGATATTTTCTTTTCTTCTAGTTTTTAGTTTTCTTCTAGTTTAGGCAAGGGTACCGCCACCCCCTATAACCATAGGGAGGTGTGACATACCTTAGTTGCTTAGCAAGGAGATTTCACCCCTTCTAGTTCTGTAAGTACTCTTATGCCGCTCATGGATTTTCTCAAATCCATGAGTAGCTAAATTCTTATACTTCTAAACTTTTGGTGAATTCAATCAATTGATATGGTGAGATTTCTATGCTTATAATTTGGTATTTTATTTTTGATAGATAGCATGTTAAACTCTGTTTTATTCCATGACCTTGATTTTTATTGGTTTATGCGGCCGATAAATTGATAATTTGAGTGATCGATTGCTAAATCAGGCGAAATAGTTAACCCTCGAGTCTGATTGTTTGGTAGCAAGTTGATGACGTTTAATAGACGCTCAATTGGATTTGCATGCCAGTAATCGGATTTTATTTGATTGTTGTATGGTTTTACTTGTTAAGCATGTGTGAATCTTAATGCTTTGTTGCTTGGTGAATCTTTAAGGCTTAACCGATAATTGATTTGTTAAGTTAACAATAGGGGTAATTTAAGCCTTAACCGGTAATCTTATCTAAATAGCATGTTAGGTTTTTCCTAAACCAGTTATCATCAAGGATTTAATATTGAATTCATCTTTTAAATCAAGGACCCATATTCAATTTGATTGTTTTCTACCATTGGAGAAGAAGTATGCTTTAATTATTGTTTTCTTTCTTATCTGCTATAGATTTAGATTTAATTTGCTTTGTTTTGTTTTCTAGTATAATTGTTTTCTGTTTAATTGCTTTCTTTCAACCTCTGCTTTCTGTGTTTTGTTTTGAGAGATTTTTAGGATTGTATTTTCGGATAAAGTCTACACCCTTCTCTGTGGTATCGACCCCTCCTTGCCCTATCTGCTTTAGTAAGGATTTTGTGGGGAATTATTTTTATGATTGCTGACGACCGATCATAAATTTTGGCGTCGTTGCCGGGGAAGGGAAAATTTTTCTGGTTTTTGCCAGGGGAAGGAAAATAGACTCATCTGAAGACGAATCCTGGGAATTTTCTCTTTGTGTCTGCGTTTCCGCGTTTTTAATCTAAAAAAAAATTCCGTTTTTAATCTTGAGTCTGCGTTTTTTCTAAAAAAAAAAATTGTTTTTGTGTTTTTGCGTCATAAAAAAAAGGGTTTTGCGTTTTTAATTTAAAAAAAATTGTTGTGTTGCGTTTTTGAAAAAAAAAGAGTTTTTGCGTCATAAAAAAAAAGTTTTTCAGCGTCATAAATAAATTTTTTTTTTGTTCTTGTGTTTTCAGAAAAGAAAAAAAAATATTTTCTTTTATTTTCTGTCTTTAATTTTAATGTTTGTTTAAGAACTTTTACTACTAACAATTTTTCTTTTGAGTTTTTTGAGTTTTTCTAGGAAGCTGCATGCCAAAGACAAGAAGTAGTGGTACAGAAGACTTTGAATTTGATCCAGAGCCAGAAAGAACACTATTTTCGCTAAGGAAAGAGAAATCAAATCGACAACAAGAAGAGGAGTCATCCAATTCAAGTTCTCAATCAGGTTCTCCTAGATCTGCTGCTTCAACATCGTTAGAAGACATGGCAAACGAAGAACCTAAAACCCTGAGAGGGCTTTCTGCACCAAACGTCAATGCACAACACTTAGCAATTCGATACCCAGATACGACTGCAAATTTTGAGATTAAATCTGGATTTATTCAGATTTTACCCAAATTTCATGGTCTGTCTGGAGAAGATCCTCACCGACATCTAACGATTTCCAGATTGCTTGCACATCAACGAATATTCAAGGTACCACTGAAGACCAATTCAAGCTAAGAACTTTTCCGTTCACTCTTGTGGATTGTGTAAAAGATTGGTTGTACCTCTTACCAACCGGTTCAATCACATCTTGGACGAGCCTTAAGAAGTTGTTCTTGGAAAAGTACTTTCCTGCCCATAAAGTATCAAGTATAAGGAAGGAGATTTGCGGAATTAAGCAATGCCATGGAGAAACAATGCATGAATATTGGGAACGTTTCAAGACACTATGTGCGAGCTGCCCCAATCATCAAATCATTGAACAGTTGCTGATCCAATACCTCTACGAAGGACTACTACCGTTTGACAGATCTTCCATAGATTCTGCAAGTGGAGGAGCTTTCATAGACAAAACTCCTACCGATGCTTGGACTTTAGTGGAGAACATGGCTGCCAACACTCAACAATTCGGATCTCGAGAAGACTATTCAAGAGAAGGCAATACCAGAAGAATCAATGAAGTCTCTACCCATTCCACCTCACTGGAGCAACAACTTCAAGAAACAACTCAACAAGTCGCTGCGCTCACTGATTTATTCAATGCGAATTTTTCAAGTGTGCCCAAGGTTTGTGGTATTTGTAAACAAGGACACTACACTGATAAGTGCCCTTCTTTGGAACACACCGCGCAAGAAGTCAATGCTGTTGGAATGCAAGGAGCATATCAAAGGAAGCCTGAACCGTATTGGAGAGCCGAGCAACCAAGTCAACAATATGGGAACCAAGGTAACTATCAAGGAAGACCAATGAATTATCAAAGGCCTAATTTTCAACAATCATCACAAGCTATCGAGATGCAACAATTGAGAGAAGCTATGGAGATGATGAGAAAACAAATTAGTCAATTAGCTAGTGATATGAGTGAACTCAAGACACAAGGTCAACAAAGGATCCCATTGCAACCAAAGGTACCTTCTAAGGAGAATGTAAGTGCAATCACCTTAAGGAGTGGAAAAGAGTTGGAAAACCCTTTTCCTACCCATGTCGCACAAGATGAAGGAGAGCCGAGCTACACCAAAGAAGAATTGCAAGTGCCTGACAAAGAAATCAAGATTGAAGCTGAACCCAGAAAAGATGGCGTAACCACCATGGAAAAATCCAAGAAGATCGTCGCTGACAAGAAGGATTCCAAGACTGATGCCGCCATCCTTTTTCCATCAAGATTGAAGAAGTCAAAGAAAGAAGATGATGATCTAGATATTTTGGAGATACTTCGAAAAGTTGAGGTCAACATCCCACTTCTTGATGCTATTCAACAAATTCCAAACTATGCAAAGTTATTTAAGCAACTTTGTACCAACAAGAAAAGGTTACAAGGTAAGGTAAGTGCTGGAGTTAATGTCTCTGCTGTGCTTCAAAAGAATTTACCTCCTAAGTGCAAGGATCCAAGTAATTTTTCTATTACTTGTTCTATTGGAAGAAGTGTTATAGAGAATGCCATGCTAGATTTAGGAGCATCTTCAAGCGTTATGCCTTATTCTTTTTATCAATCTTTAAATCTTGGTCCTTTGAAAACTACTGATGTGATTCTGCAGTTAGCTGATGGATCTTTGGTTCATCCCAAAGGTGTTCTAGAGAATGGCTTAATTTAAGTTGAACACTTGATTTTTCCTATTCACATCTTCGTTATGGAGATGGAAAATTCGAAAGATCAATGTCCTCTTTTATTAGGAAGGCCTTTCTTAAGAACTTCCCATACAAAGATTGATGTATTCGATGGTTCATTGACCATGGAATTCGATGGTGATATAGTCCACCCTAGAATTTCCTCTCAATCGCCATTGAAATCTAACAAGTTTGTTTGTGTTGTGAGTGTTAAAAGTGTTAAGAAGAAAGCCACTAAAGAATCGATGACAAAGCCTGATCAGATTTCCAAAGGAAGACAAAGGATAAGAGACATTCGACAACGCTAGAACGAGAATTTCCACCAATTTTGGGGGAGATTTAAGAAGTTGTGTATCGATTGCCCTCAACATGGATTCGATAAGGGAATTCTAATCCAAATCTTCTATGGAGGATTAGGACTCAAAGATCGAGTTCTTGTTGATTCCTTTAGTCGCACTCCAATATTGAAGAGAACCCCGATGAATGCATACTTTGCGTTTGAAGAATTATCCCAAAAGACAGAATTTTCAACCTCAAAGGAAGAGCAAGAAGCCAACAAGCATGGAGTTCAGCCACTAAGAAAAGAAGCAGAAGATGGAAGCCAAGGAACCAAAGGAAGATGCTCAAGGCCATGATCGAGCTAACCCAGTCGGCCATTGCCCGGCTATGGCCTGGCCATCGTTACACATAGCCCGGATAGGACCGGCAATACCCGAGCCGCGCCGAGACATGTGCCCGGCCATAGCCCGGCCATCCGAGCTATCTGCCTGGCTACGCCCGGACTCCTCCGCGCACCACAACCGGCCATCTGCGCTGCCTGCCCGGTTGAACCCGCCTTCCTCCGTGCCATCCGAGCCTCATGCCCGGCTAGGACCGGCCACAGCCGAGTCAAGTGCCCGGCCATGCCCGGCCAACGCTGTATCCTCCGCGCACCCCACCTGGTTAGGACCGGCCATTGCCGCGTCACTACCAAGCCACAACCGGCCATTCACCGTGCCACCATCGGTTATGCCCGTTCCATCACCGTTGATGATTTCAAGTCTTGATAAAATTCAACTTGAAGTTTTCAAAACCATCAATGATACTCTCAAAATCATTGTGGATTTGTTGAAGGAATATATCCATAGTTCCTTCACCCTTGAAGAATAATTTCTTTAAGGCAGTCTAGCCAAAGACCTTAAAGAAAGGCGCTTATTGGGAGACAACCCAATGTTTTACATGAAGGAACCAAAAGAGAGCAAATGAAGCTTAATTTGGACGATTGCAAGATGAATTCGAAAGGAATCCAGTTTCAGAAGCAATGATGGAGCTTATGCCTACAAACAGAGAAGCTTTCTTTAACTCTATCTTTTTAATTTTCCTTGCATTATTTTGTCTTGATTGATTGCTTTGATTGCTTGCCTGTTCTTTGATGTGAGTTAATTGTTAGTTTAGTTTTTATTTCATGCATTGAAATAAATAAAAAACCTCTCAAAACATAAAAAATAATTGATCGGTCGTCAGCAATCATAAAAATAATTCCCAACAAAATCCTAACTATAATAGATAGGGCAAGTAGGGGTCGATCCCACAGAGAAGGGTGTAGACTTTATCCTAAGATACAATCCTTAAAATCTCTCAAAACAAAACACAAAAAGCAGAGGTTGAAAGAAAGTAATTAAACAGAAAACAATTAAACTAGAAAACAAAGCAAAGTAAATTAAATCTAAGTCTATGGAAGATAAGAAAGAAAACAATAATTAAAGCATACTTCTTCTCCAATGGTCGAAAACAATCAAATTGAATATGAGTCCTTGATTTAAAAGATACATTTAATATTAAATCCTTGATGATAACTGGTCTAGGAAAAACCTAACATGCTATTTAGATAAGATTACCGGTTAAGGCTTAAATTACCCCTATTGCTAACTTAACAAATCAATTACCGGTTAAGGCTTAAAGATTCACCAAGCAACAAAGCATTAAGATCAACTAATTAATTAGTTCTTTCACACATGCTTAACAAGTAAAACCATACAACAATCAAATAAAATCCGATCATTGGCATGAGAAACTCATCGAAGCGAGGTTAGTCGTCAAAGATTCGCTACCAAACAATCAGACTCGAGGGTTAACTGTACCGCCTGACTTAGCAATAGATCTCTCAAATTATCAATTTATCGGCCGCATAAACCAATAAAAATCAAGGTCAAGGAATAAAACAGGGTTTAACATGCTATCTATCAAAAATAAAATACCAAATTATAAATATAGAAATCTAGAAGGGGCATAAGAGTACTTACAGAACTAGAAGGGGCGACTCCTTGCTAAAAACCTAGAGTTGCCGCACCTCCCTATGGCTATAGGGGATGGCGGCACCCTTGATTAAAACTAGAAAAATAAATCTAAAGAGAATTATGTGAAGGTATGTGAAGGTATGTGATTTGTGTTACGGGAGGTGGTTATTTATAGTGGAAATAACCCTAGGAATTCCAATCCTAACTTGGAAAGGAGTCTAGGACGGTTTAGGGTCTAACTTGGAGCCCAAGTTAGATTAAAAGTCATCCTAGAGTAGAATCCAAGTTAAAATAGGATCCTGAAATTTTGCTGAATTCGTGCAGGAACTTCGACGGCATTTTTAGGCTTGAAAACGGCAGAACTGGGTCTTGGACTTCAAAGGAAAGTTATAGATCTCGGAGTTAGCTTTCCAACGAGTACTCATGTGCTTCAATCGGAGGTCTGAGCAGAAAGTTATGATTTTTCTACCAAAACTGCGCCTGAATCCTAATCCTGTTGGGACTAGAATCGGAAATCTACGAGATTTGGATATTTCCTTGGATTTAGGAGTCATTAATTGGGATTTTAATTCCAATTAATATCTTATATGGGCTGAGTATTTTCCCATATAAATTATCCATAAATACCAAAGCTTAAGGGTTTATCCATGGCTTGTCTTCAATTAAAGCTCCAATTCTTTAATTCTTCCTCTTGAAATAAATCTTCAAAGTCTTCAAATCTCCAAATAAGTCTTCAATGAGTCTTCAAACACGAACTTCGAATCTCCAAATCTATGCTTAAAATTGCTTTGCTCAAATCCGTGTAAAAAGTCATCAAAATAGCTCCAAAAGTAGTGAAAAATAACAATTTCTTAATTTCACATCACTTAAAGACTAAAAACACAAATATTAATAAAATGGCATATAATTAAGCATAAATGGGTCTAAAAACATAGTAAAATAGCCATAAAAATAGGGTCTTTTTTAGCTCAATCATATTTCCCCCACACTAAATCTTTGCTAGTCCCTAGCAAACTAGTGTTGAAAACTATGAACTTACTAAATTCGAACACCTAAAAACAATCATATAATCCTAAACTAATGCAAATCAAAATTTCATTTTAATTTAAACTTTGAATGCATACACATATTAAAGAACAACGCAATTATGAAATCAAAATAACAAAGAATCATAAGAGCATTCAATTCAAAAGATCAATAAATAGTAAGCATCTTTATTCTTAAGTAACCATAATTAAAGTAGTTCTAATCACTTACCATTCATCACATCCTATAATTACTTCTTTCCATAAGTTTATGTCTTCATCTTTATCTCCATTACTCAAAGTATTGTATATCACGGATACAAATCAAGGGTTTACGTGTGGGTTATAATAGATTTTTAAAGGGTAATTGATTTTTAGAAAATTGAGGTTACTAACCTCGAAGTGTTCATGATTTGGGGTTACTAACTCCCATTTTTTAGGCTACTAGCACTCTAGAAGGACTCCTTCTTTTTATTTTTTTTTTTCAGAGGGACAATATTTCTGCAATTCCATGCCTCTTATCCTCTTTCCAAGGGTTACTAACTCCTTTTGTTAAAGAAAAGAGTGACAGCAATGGATTAAAAATTTTTATAAAGTATGTAGAAATACCTCTTCTCCTCTTGCATGAAAGCACTTCTTTTTTAAAAAAAAATTTTTTATTGACTACCCTTTTATATAAGTAGTCCCCCACACTTATTCTTGACATATCCATAACATACTATCATAATTGTAATTTCAATAAAAATTAAACATAAGTTCTAGAAATAGACAATTATAGTAAATAATGAACAATATGCTTTTATCACAAACTTCAATTATACCTAATTCTAAGAAATCAGATATCATGCTATCAATCAATCAATCAAATAAAACTTTCTTAAAAATTCTAAGTATTAATCAATCATAATTAAATCAATCAATTAATATATGCATGAAATTTCAAAATTTTCAAAAAAATTATGGCATATTTTAAGATTATGATGCATGCAGACTCTCTCCCCCACACTGAAAAGACACATTGTCCTCAATGTGGAAACACATATGAGATGAACACAAACAATTATGCATGCTCATGTGGTTTATTTAAATGCATGAAATAAAAACTAACACTAACAACTAATTCACATCAAAGAACAGGCAAGCAATCAAAGCAATAAATCAAAACAAAATAACGCAAGGAAAATTAAAAAGATAGAGTTAAAGAAAGTTTCTCTGTTTGTAGGCATAAGCTTCATCTTTGCTTCCGAAACTTGACTCCTTTCGAATTCAGCTTGCAATCGTCCAAATTAAACTCCATTTGCTCTTCTTTGAATCTTCATGTAAAATCATTGGGTTGCCTCCCAATAAGCGCCTTTCTTTAAGGTCTTTGGCTAGACTGCCTTAAAGAAATTATTCTTCAAGGGTGAAGGAATTATGGATATATTCCTTCAACAAGTCTACAATGATCTTGAGAGTATCATTGATGGCTTTGAGAACTTCAAGTTGAATTTCATCAAGACTTGAAATCATCAACGGTGATGGCACGGGCTTAACCGGTGGTGTCACGGTGAATGGCCGGTAATGGCTTGGTAGTGGCGCGGCACTGGTCGGTTGGGGCTTGATGTGGTGCGCGGAGGGTAGCGCGGATGGCTGGGCAAGGCGCGCGGAGGATGCAGCGCTAGCCGGGCATGGCCGGGCACTTGGCTTGGCTGTGGCCGGTCCTAGCCGGGCATGAGGCTCGGATGAGGTAGGTGGTGCCGGGCATGGCCGGGCATCAGGCTCGGATGACGCGGAAGAAGGTTGGCTCGACCGGACAGGCGGCGCGGATGGCCGGTTGTGGTGTACGGAGGAGTCCGGGCGTGGCCACGCAGATGGCTCGGATGGCCGGGCCATGTATGAGAATGGCCGGGCTGCAGCCGGGCAATGGCCGACTGGGTTAGCTCGATCATGGCCTTGAGCTTCTTCCTTTGGTTCCTTGGTTTCCATCTTCTGCTTCTCTTCTTGTGACTGAACTCCATGCTTGTTGGCTTCTTGCTCTCCCTTTCAGCTTCAATCTTGATTTCCTTGTCAGGCACTTGCAAATCTTCTTTGGTGTAGCTCGACTCTCCTTCATCTTGTGCGGCATGGGTAGGAAAAGGATTTTCCAACTCTTTTCCACTCCTTAAAGTAATTGCACTTACATTCTCCTTAGGAGGTACCTTGGGTTGTGATGGGATCCTTTGTTGACCTTGTGTCTTGAGTTCACTCATGTCACTAGCAAATTGACTTATTTGTTTCCTCATCTTCTCCATAGCTTCTTTAATTTGTTGCATCTCGACAGCTTGTGAAGATTGTTGAAAATTAGGCCTTTGATTATTCATTGGCCTTCCTTGATAGTTACCTTGGTTCCCATATTGTTGACTTGGTTGCTCGGCTCTCCAATAAGGTTCAGGCTTCCTTTGATATGCTCCTTGCATTCCAACAGCATTGACTTCTTGCGCGGTGTGTTCCAAAGAAGCGCACTTATCAGTGTAGTGTCCTTGCTTACAAATTCCACAAACCTTAGGCACACTTGAAAAATTCGCATTGAATAAATCAGTGAGCGCAGCGACTTGTTGATTTGTTTCTTGAAGTTTGTTGCTCCAGTGAGGTGGAATGGGTAGAGACTTCATTGATTCTTCTTGTATTGCCTTCTCTTGAGTAGTCTTCTCGAGATCCGAATTGTTGAGTGTTGGCAGCCATGTTCTCCACTAAAGTCCAAGCATCGGTAGGAGTTTTGTCTATGAAAGCTCCTCCACCTTGAATATTTGTTGATGTGCAGGCAATCTGGAATCGGTTAGATGACGGTGAGGATCTTCTCCAGACAGACCATGAAATTTGGGTAAAATCTGAATAAATCCAGATTTAAGCTTAAAGTTTGCAGTCGTATCTAGGTATCGAATTGCTAAGCGTTGTGCATTGACGTTTGGTGCAGAAAGCTCTCTTAGGGTTTTAGGTTCTTCGGTTGCCATGTCTTGTGACGATGTTGAAGCAGCAAATCTAGGAGAACTTGATTGAGAACTCAAATTGGATGGCTCCTCTTCTTGTTGTCAATTTGATTTCTCCTTTCGTAGCGAAAATAGTGTTCTTTCTGGCTCTGGGTCAAACTCAAAGTCTTCTGTACCACTACTTCTTGTCTTTGGCATGCAGCTTCCTAGAAAAACTCAAAAAAAAAAACTCAAAAGAAAAATTGTTAGTAGTAAAAGTTCTTAAACAAAATTAAAATTAAAGATAGAAAATAAAAGAAAAATATATATATTTTTTAAAAACGCAAGAACAAGAAAATTTTTTTTTATTTATGACGCAGAATAACTTTTTTGTTTTATATATGACGCAAAAACACAAAACAATTTTTTTTTTTCTTGATGCAAAACACAAAACTTTTTTTTTTATCGCAAAAACGAAAACTCTTTTTCTTTTTCAAAGATGCAAGACTAAAATTAAAAACGTAAAAAATCAGTATTTTTTTTTAAAGACGCAAAGAAAAATAAATATTTTTTTTTTCAGAAAAAACGCAGAAAAGAAAAAGAAAAACGAATTTTTTTTTTTAGATCAAAACGCAGACACAAAGAGAAAATTCCCAGGATTCGTCTTCAGATTAGTCTATTTTCCTTCCCCTGGCAAAAAACCAGAAAAAGTTCCCTTCCCCGGCAACGGCGCCAAAATTTATGATCGATCGTCAGCAATCATAAAAATAATTCCCAACAAAATCCTAACTATAATAGATAGGGCAAGTAGGGGTCGATCCCACAGAGAAGGGTGTAGACTTTATCCTAAGATACAATCCTTAAAATCTCTCAAAACAAAACACAGAAAGCAGAGGTTGAAAGAAAGCAATTAAAGAGAAAACAATTAAACTAGAAAACAAAGCAAAGTAAATTAAATCTAAGTCTATGGAAGATAAGAAAGAAAACAATAATTAAAGCATACTTCTTCTCCAATGGTAGAAAACAATCAAATTGAATATGGGTCCTTGATTTAAAAGATGAATTTAATATTAAATCCTTGATGATAACTGGTCTAGGAAAAACCTAACATGCTATTTAGATAGATTACCGGTTAAGACTTAAATTACCCCTATTGCTAACTTAAAAAATCAATTATCGGTTAAGGCTTAAAGATTCACCAAGCAACAAAGCATTAAGATCAACTAATTAATTAGTTTTTTCACACATGCTTAACAAGTAAAACCATACAACAATCAGATAAAATCTGATCACTGGCATGAGAAACTCATCGAAGCGAGGTTAGTCGTCAACGATTCGCTACCAAACAATCAGACTCGAGGGTTAACTATACCGCCTGACTTAGCAATAGATCTCTCAAATTATCAATTTATCGGCCGCATAAACCAATAAAAATCAAGGTCATGGAATAAAACAGAGTTTAACATGTTGTCTATCAAAAATAAAATACCAAATTATAAATATAGAAATCTAGAAGGGGCATAAGAGTACTTACAGAACTAGAAGGGGCGACTCCTTGCTAAAAACCTAGAGTTGCCGCACCTCCCTATGGCTATAGAGGGTGGCGGCACCCTTGCCTAAAACTAGAAAAATTAATCTAAAGAGAATTATGCGAAGGTATGTGAAGGTATGTGATTTGTGTTATGGGAGGTGGCTATTTATAGTGGAAATAACCCTAGGAATTCCAATCCTAACTTGGAAAGGAGTCTAGGATGGTTTAGGGTCTAACTTGGAGTCCAAGTTAGATTAAAAGTCATCCTAGAGTAGAATCCAAGTTAAAATAGGATCCTGAAATTTTGCTGAATTCGTGCAGGAACTTCGACGGCATTTTTGGGCTTGAAAACAGCAGAACTGGGTCTTGGACTTTAAAGGAAAGTTATAGATCTCGGAGTTAGCTTTCCAACGAGTACTCATGGGCTTCAATCGGAGGTCTGAGCAGAAAGTTATGATTTTTCTACCAAAACTACGCCTGAATCCTAATCCTGTTGGGACTAGAATCGGAAATCTACGGGATTTGGATATTTCCTTGGATTTAGGAGTCATTAATTGGGATTTTAATTCCAATTAATATCTTATATGGACTGAGTATTTTCCCATATAAATTATCCATAAATACCAAAGCTTAAGGGTTTATCCATGGCTTGTCTTCAATTAAAGCTCCAATTCTTTAATTCTTCCTCTTGAAATAAATCTTAAAAGTCTTCAAATCTCCAAATAAGTCTTCAATGAGTCTTCAAAAACGAACTTCGAATCTCCAAATCTATGCTCAAAATTGCTTTGCTCAAATCTGTGTAAAAAGTCATCAAAATAGCTCCAAAAGTAGTGAAAAATAACAATTTCTTAATTTCACATCACTTAAAGACTAAAAACACAAATATTAATAAAATGACATATAATTAAGCATAAATGGGTCTAAAAACATAGTAAAATAGCCATAAAAATAGGGTCTTTTTTAGCTCAATCAATAATTGTTTGTGTTTATCTCATATGTGTTTCCACATTGAAGAGAATGTGTCTTTTCAGTGTGGGGGAGAGAGTCTGCATGCATCATAATCTTAATTAATGCCATAATTTTTTAAAAAATTTTGAAAATTTTGCATATATTAATTGATTTGATTTAATTATGATTGAAGAATGCTTAGAATTGTCAGAAAGTTTTATTTGATTGATTGATTGATAGTATGATATATGATTTCTTAGAATTAGGTATAATTAGAGTTTTGTGATATGATCTTATTGTTTATTTCTTCTGTGATTATCTATTTCTAGAACTTGTGTTTAATTTTAATTGAAATTACAATTATGAAAGTATGTTATGGATATGTCAAGAACAAGTGTGGGGGACTACTTATATAAAAGGGTAGTTAAAAAAAATTGTTTTAAAAAAAAAGTGCTTTCATGCAAGAGGAGAAGAGGTATTTCTGCATACTTTATAAAAAATTTTCAATCCATTGTTGTCACTATTTTCTTTAATAAAAGGAGTTAGTAACCCTTGGAAAGAGGATAAGAGGCATGAAATTGCAGAAATAATGTCCCTCTGAAAAAAATAAAAAGAAGGAGTCCTTCTAGAGTGCTAGTAGCCTCAAAAATGGGAGTTAGTAACCCAAATCATGAACACTAAGAGGTTAGTAACCTGAATTTTCTAAAAATCAATTACCCTTTGAAAATTTATTATAACCCACACGAAAATCCTTGATTTGTATCCATGATATGCATTCCTTTGAGTAATGGAGATAAAGATGAAGACATAACCTTATGGAAAAAAGTAGTTATAGGATGTGATGAATGGTAAGTGATTAGAACTACTTTAATTATGGTTACTTAAGAATAAAGATGCTTGCTATTTATTGATCTTTTGAATTGAATGCTCTTATGATTCTTTGTT
Source organism: Corchorus olitorius (assembly GCA_001974825.2). NCBI lineage: Eukaryota > Viridiplantae > Streptophyta > Magnoliopsida > Malvales > Malvaceae > Corchorus > Corchorus olitorius. The sequence continues at coordinate 17,096 of AWUE01020316.1, read as the reverse complement.
ATTTTGATTTCATAATTATATTGATCCTTAATATGTGTATGCATTCAAAGTTTTTGAAATGTTTAAACTAAAATGGAATTTTGATTTGCATTAGTTTAAGATTATAGGATTGTTTTTAGGTGTTCAAGTTTTGTAAGTTCATATTTTTCTACACTAGTTTGCTAGGGACTAGCAAAGATTTAGTGTGGGGGAATTATGATCGAGCTAAACTAGACCCTATTTTTATGGCTATTTTACTATGTTTTTAGACCCATTTATGCTTAAATATATGCTATTTTATTAATATTTGTGTTTTTAGTCTTTTAGTGATGTGAAATTGAGAAATTGTTATTTTTCACTACTTTTGGAGCTATTTTGATGACTTTTTACACAGATTTGAGCAAAGCAATTTTGAGCATAGATTTGGAGATTCGAAGTTCGTGTTTGAAGACCATTTGAAGATAAATTGGAGATTTGAAGACATTGAAGAATTATTTCAAGAGGAAAGAATTGAAGATTGGAGCTTTAATTGCGGACAAGCCCTGAATAAGCCCTTAAGCTTTGGTATTTTTAGATATTTTATATGGGAAAATACTTAGCCCATATAAATCATTAATTGGAATTAATATCCCAATTAATGACTCCTATATCCAAGGAAATATCCAAATCCCGTAGATTCCCGATTCTAGTCCTAACAGGATTAGGATTCATGTGCAGTTTTGGTAGAAATATCATAACTTTCTGCTCAGACCTCCGTTTGAAGCCCATGAGTACTCGTTGGTAAGCTAACTCCGAGAGCTACAACTTCCCTTTGAAGTCCAAGACCCAGTTCTGCCGTTTTCAAGCCCAAACATGCCGTCGAAGTCCCTGCACGAATTCAGGATTTTTTCAGGATCCTATTTTAACTTGGATTCTACTCTAGGATGACTTTTAATCTAACTTGGAGTCTAAGTTAGACCCAAAACCGACTTAGACCTCTTTCCAAGTTAGGATTGGACTTCCTAGGGTTATTTCCACTATAAATAACCACCTCCTGTAACACAAATCACATACTTTTACACACCAAAATATTTTTCACATAGATATTTTCTTTTCTTCTAGTTTTTAGTTTTCTTCTAGTTTAGGCAAGGGTGCCGCCACCCCCTATAACCATAGGGAGGTGCGACATACTTTGGTTGTTTAGCAAGGAGATTTCGCCCCTTCTAGTTCTGTAAGTACTCTTATGCCGCTCATGGATTTTCCCAAATCCATGAGTAGCTAAATTCTTATACTTCTAATCCTTTGGTGAATTCAATCAATTGATATGGTGAGATTTCTATGCTTATAATTTGGTATTTTCTTTTTGATAGATAGCATGTTAAACTCTGTTTTATTCCATGACCTTGATTTTTATTGGTTTATGTTAAACTCTGTTTTATTGTTTTTATTGATTTTTATTGTGTATAGCCAGTGATCGGATTTTATCTGATTGTTGTATGGTTTTACTTGTTAAGCATGTGTGAAAGAACTAGTTAAATAGCTGATCTTAATGCTTTGTTGCTTGGTGAATCTTTAAGCCTTAACTGGTAATTGATTTGTTAAGTTAACAATAGGGGTAATTTAAGCCTTAACCGGTAATCTTATCTAAATAGCATGTTAGGTTTTTCCTAGACCAGTTATCATCAAGGATTTAATATTGAATTCATCTTTTAAATCAAAGACCCATATTCAATTGGATTGTTTTCTACCATTGGAGAAGAAGTATGCTTTAATTATTGTTTTCTTTCTTATCTGTTATAGACTTAGATTTAATTTGCTTTGTTTTGTTTTCTAGTATAATTGTTTTCTGTTTAATTGCTTTCTTTCAACCTCTGCTTTCTGTGTTTTGTTTTGAGAGATTTTTAGGATTTTATTTTCGGATAAAGTCTACACCCTTCTCTGTGGGATCGACCCCTACTTGCCCTATCTGCTTTAGTTAGGATTTTGTAGGGAATTATTTTTATGATTGCTGACGACCGATCAGAGAGTGATGATGATAATGAGGGTTATGCGCTTAAGAGTTTGGTTGCTAGAAAAACTTTGAGTGCTTATGTGAAAGAAGATGTGCACAATCAAAGAGAGAATTTGTTTCATACTAGGATGTATGCGAATGGGAAGCCTAGTAGTGTGATCATTGATGGTGGAAGTTGTACAAACATAGCTAGTGTTTACTTGGTGAAGGAGTTGCAATTACCCACTACCAAACACCCAAAATCCTATAGTTTAGGTTGGTTCAATGATAGAGAGGAGATTAGGGTTAACAAACAAGTTTTAGTTTCTCTTTCTTTGGGTAGGTACAAAGAGGATGTTTTGTGTGATGTGCTACCAATGCAAGCATGTCATGTACTACTTGGTCGACCATGGCAATTTGACAATAAGGTACATCATGATGGTGAGAACAATAAGTATTCTTTCATGTGTGGTAAGAAGCCTTTTACTCTAGTTCCTTTATCACCTCAAGAAGCTTTAAAAGATCAATTGAAATTGAGGGATGATTTTGCTAAATTAGAATTTGAATATAGGGCTCAAGAAAAGGCAACGCATGCTAATTCTAGTTCTAATTGCGTTGAAAACAAGGTTGTTTTGGTTGATAAGAAAGCTACTTCTAAGAAAGCTGTTAAATAGTGTATGTTAGCTACTAAGAGTGAGATTAAGAATGCTTTGAATAATAATTCTGTTTTGATCTTGCTTATACTTAAAAATACACTTGTTGCTACTAACAACTTGGATGGAGAGCTTCCAAGCAACATTGTTTCTCTTTTATGTGATTATGCAGATTTGTTTCCTGAGGAGATTCCTAGTGGACTACCACCAATTAGAGGGATTGAACATCAAATTGACTTCATCCCTGGGGCGCAAATTCCAAATAAGCCAGCTTATAAGACAAATCCCGATGAAACAAAGGAGTTGGAGAGACAAGTTGGAGAGCTACTTCAAAAGGGTTATTTACGCGAGAGCCTTTCTCCATGTCAAGTTCCTGTTTTGCTTGTTCCTAAGAAGGATGGAACTTGGAGTATGTGTGTTGATTGTAGAGCAATAAACAACATAACATTTAAGTATCGTCACCCTATTCCTAGATTACATGATATGCTTGATGAATTGCATGGTTCTTGCTTATTTTCAAAGATTGGACGGAACCAAGGTTTGAATTGACTCGTATGGAAACAAGTTTGGCTTATGGAAAAGCACATGCTGCTTGAATGGAACCAAGGCTTGAACTGACTCGTATGGAAACAAGTTTAGTCTTGGAAGACTGAATTCATATGGAAATGAACTTGGTTTATGGAAAAGCCCCTATTGTTTGGGTGGAACCAAGGCTTCAACTGACTCGTACGGAAACGAGTTTGGCTTATGGAAAAGCATGCTGCTTGGATGGAACCAAGGCTTGAACTGACTCATATGGAAACAAGTTTGGCTTGTGGAAAAGCCAAGGCATTCGGATGGAACCGATACAAAATCTTGAAAATTGAATCTGAATCACGTGGAAGTGATTTTGGAAGAAAATACCTTTGGAAAATAATTCTGAATCTGATGTTGTAACTAAAACTTCTTGATTGATGCTCTGAATCTTTGCTCTCTTGACTTCACTTCCTTGCAACCGTTCGTTCTTCTTGATTTGACTTTGGATTTGTTCACTTCGACATTTTCATCATTGCCCCAGATCTGACTGGAATAATATGCTTTGAAAGTTTCTTTTGCTGATCTTGCTACTCCCTGCATCCATTCCCTTGTTACTCTGTGACAGAATTTGACCAAAATAAGTAAAAATCACGTGGTTGAAACTCTTCGAAACATGTCATGATTGCATGATGATGCGACCATATGTTAACCCATTTTTTGAAACTGGTGACTACCACTTTGCAAGACTTTCTCATTTGACATCCTTGATTTAATCCTCCTTCTAGGCTCACAAATGGAATGCAATTTACTTTCAAAACATTCTCAATTTGTCATTTGTTCAAAAATGGTTTGTATCAACACTGGTATTGAAAGAAGTATGGTTCGAAAAGATTGAATAGCCATTTGTCAAAAGATTTATTTTGGGTGTGTTAGTTTCATTTGACAAGACTGAAATGTTACACCATTTATGATTCGTGATGACATGTTATGCAATATGTCAAACCCGCGCGTTCAAAGAAAAAAACACCATATCTGTATCAATACTGCAATATATACAAAAAATGAATAAAAGTGCAACTGATTAATCAAGAAAGTCTCATATTCAAAAGAAAGGAAAACATAGAAAGATAGCGCCTCGTAATGATGAATACTCCGATGACGATATGATGACAAAACCTTTGGATTTTTCCGAGAGAAAAACTACTGTCCTGATGGCACCCACTCAGTCTGGATCGCGTCCTACCCTCTCTTGACCTTAAGAGATAGTTTGTTATCCATCTACTATTAGTTTGCTTTATCCAAATTCTTGAGCCGCCCTTTTCGGGTTTTCAGATCAAGTTTCTCCTTTTTCCATCCTTCACTTGAGCCGCCCTTTTCGGGTTTTCAACTCAAGCGACCCCCAATGGATCCAAGCCGCCCTTTGCGGGTTTTCAGCTTGGACCCCTCCTTTTTATTTGTTTCTCTTTTTCTGACCTCTCTCTGTTTTAGGCCGAGTGTTTTTTTTTTGTCAAGTGTAATATTCCTTTACCTGCATTGATAAGACTTGGGACCTGTTCTCCATCAATCCATTGTAAAATCAGTGCCCCTCCTGAAAAGGCTTTCTTGACCACACATATGGGCTTTCCCAATTTGAGTTCCATTTGCCCCCTATGGTCCCTTTGATCCAGAAGAAATCCTTTTAGAACTAAATCTCCCTTCTTGAACTGTCTTGGGTGAACTTTCTCATTGTATGCCCTCTCCATTCTTTTCTGATAAGTCACTAGGGTTGAGTCCCCATATACTTGTAATTCTTTCACTTTTCTTTCTCATGCCAACGGGATTCCTAAGACACACGCCTCATATTCTGCAGCATTACTGGTTGCAGAGAATCTCAGTCTAGTTGTGGCCGGATAATAATCACCATCAGGAGATACCAACACTATTCCAATGCCTTGACAAGTTTCAAACCCCATCGCGATAAATTTCCACTCTTTTTTTGTTTTGTCGTTTTTTTGTTGTTGTTGTTCTTGGTTTTTTTTTTTTTTTGTTTTTTTTTTTTTGCGATCTGGCTTTAGAAATCATGTCTTTGGCATATACTTTAATGTCATGGAAGAGTGTAACCATCACACTCTGGTATGTTGCCCCGGTATTCTTTGGTCGAAACGGCATAACTTTGTAGCAAAAACTCCTCGAGCGGTCTTCTCTATACTTTCGGTGCCCTTTTGGTCTGATTATACCCTGAGGACCCATTCATGAAGGAAAACGACGAGTACCTTGTTGTGTTGCCTACCAGTATGTCTATTATAGTGGGTGATTGGTGAACCACCATTTCTGGATCCAAACCCGGCATGTCTTGTTGTCACCAAGCGAACAAATCTGAGAATTCCCCCAACAAATCTACCTATTCCCGCCTATTCTCCTATGACAAAAAGGGTACCAATCTTAACTTCATTAGGAGCTTTCTCTGTGGACTCTTCATGAGGTAAAACTTTTCCTTCCTCCTATTCATTTATCTTAAAAGCTCTGAGGGTAAGGTCTGATCCTCAATGTCTTCATCGTCTAGCTCATCAGTACAGATAGGCCTCTCAAAGTCAAACCTGAGTTTGTCTGGAGCGTTTTTGTATTCATCATCATTTGGCCCGAAGTAATAGAAACTATATACATATACGAGTGTAATATTTAAATACAAAATAAGAATAAAGAATGAATGGAATATGAGACAAGGATGCGGGCCTGAAATATGCATTGCATTTCATTACTCATGATAAAGAGTTAAACTTGACAAATCAAGTCCTAATAGGCGAGATTATCTAATTACAAACTCATGATTATTCTTACTTATTGGTTCGATTTGGTTTCCAAAAAACTTTTCCTTATTCACAACCTTTTATTGAAAAGAAATTTTCTCGTTTTATACTTCGAAACATTTTCATCCCTTTGATCGTCGCCCAGACGAAGATTATTGCCCCTAGCTGAGCACTTTTGAGAACTATCTCTAAGTGGTGATCATTCGACTTTGCAAGTTTTATTCTTTGTTAAACAATTGAACTGAGCCAAATTACTTGTAACGAAAGTACAACAATTTTAACCATTATTAACACCATGAAATCCTACAGACTGGAGGTACAAAACACAATAAGCTAAGCCAAAATGCTATGCTGATGTCATGCATGCGCAAGATATGCTCTAAGGTTTCAGAAATTTCTCCTGAGGTGGGCTTCCGTTGCCCCTTTGTGACTGATCTGGAGCTGTGTGTCCCTCCATTACTCAAGAAATCACATAAGACCACTTCTGCTGAAATCCTGAAGTCCTCTACTGACTGGCCATCTGTTAGAGTGAGAGCGACTCTACTGGCATGGCCTGGCTACATTCGAAGTATCTGAGGAAGGAAGGTCTTAGACCCCATTTTGCATCTCTAATCTTTTCCACTGACTTTACAATGTACTTTCTCAAATCTCACATACTTTCCTGATGATGTTAGATTCCAACAAGAGAAAGTAGAAGACAAGTAATACATACAAGATGTCTACATAAACTATCTATATGTGTGAAATGTATCTATTAACAAGTACCGATGATGATGCATGATGGATGCACCGTAAATATGAGTAACTGACTAATGCACAATGTATGCATGATCATATATACAAGTTGATGGTCTGACAACTCACAACTCTTGTAACTGTGCATGGAAATGCTAAATGCAAATGACGTGGCATTCAAAGTCTCATACTGATGGATATATAGAAACGATGCATGACATGGTAAACTATGTTAATGAGCAGATGCATGAGCATGCATGATCAATTATGCTTTTGAAGATGTGAAATGCATGTGGATGCACAATTCAACCTGAACCTGAAAACATGAACAAAGAGTGGTCAGGAACTAAACATAAATATGAACAAGGGGCTGAGAATCGAAAAGAAAAATCATGCCCCTTTTTATTGATCAAAATATTTTCGCTGAAAAACACTCGAACTGCGAGTTCTTTGGGGCAGGTTGGTCCATTTACCGAGAGTAAAAAAGCTTACTCTCTCTACTGTCCTTTTTTTTAAAACCGAGAAATAAGGGTAAGAGGTGTTCCTTATGTGTACCTAATACACTCCTCCTCACGGGTTTGGCTCTACTTAGGCAAGAAGCCGCTCCACTATGTGTTGGGTGAAGCTCCACCTAAGAGGTTCCCATTCAATCCCACTAGCATCCATTGCTGAGCTAATAGGATTTCCTTGGGTGGAGGTTTTTCGCACAACATGCACGGGGACAGACGAGTCCCACGAAGGCTTGCTATTATACCTCCCAAAACTAAAGGATGCCCGGGTCTGAGGCGATTCTCATGCATGAATGCGAAGTATAAAGTGAAGTGTGCGAAGGAACGGCTTACCAGTACTCTAAAACTAAACCCGGCAGACCTAGTAACTAACCACAACAGAAAACAAGGAAAACAACAAGATATGGGGTGAAGCAAATAAGAAAAAGAAGAACAAAAGCAATAAAACAAGACAAACAAAACAAAGCAACCATTTATTAACCCTAGATCTTGTTTAGACTAAGTGAGGCTTGACTCTCTAAATGTCCCCAGTGGAGTCGCCAAGCTGTCGAAACATTCGGGTCCGGGGAACCCTGCCGCAACGACTTTGGAAATGGAGTCGCCACTAATCTTTTTTCTAAGGTGTGATTAGTCACCTAAAGGCTACCTAAGCTAAGTAAGGTCCAACACTCGGCAATGGACCCACTAAACCTAAGGTTCGGTCTTGCAACCTAATTCTAGGTTCGGGAGTCGATTACGCTCGGGGAAGGATTAGCACCCCTAAGTCGCCCGTCAAGTGACGGTACCTCTAGTCTAACTAGATCTACTAGGTCGAAAAGAAAAGTTGGTTGCTTTTCATCCTAATCTTGACTATAATTAAAAAGGGTTATAAAAAGAAAATAAAACCATTTTTTGGGAACCGATGTCGAGAATTCGAAGAATATAATCGAACACCGTTGATTAATTCTGTTACGATTCTCTTTCGCTATTTGTTCTCTTATTGACTCTTCCGCACCGGGAAGAAATTTTGAAAATGCTGTGATAAAATCTTTTTACCCATTTTTTTGCTTTTTTTTTGAAAAAACTTGATCAATTTTATTAATTTCCAAAACCTTATTTTCGGTTGCTTAATTAAAAAAAAATTCTGTTTTTGAAAATGATTACCTTGAAAACTCTTGAATTACCTGATTCTTAATTTTGAAAATCGACTAAGAAAACATGATTTGAGGAAAAAAAACCTTTTTTGAAAACACATTTTATTGCCTCTTTTGATTTTCTGATTTTTCCATTTTTTCCTTTCTTCTTTTTTTTCATTTTTTCTTCAAATTTGACCTAAGTATTAATGCATGTATGAAATGATGAATGCAAATTCCGGTTTATTAGTTGATTAATAAAGAGGAGTTTATTTGAATTGGCCTTCACGAACCTAGCCCGGTCCTCCGGGGATATTCGTAAAGATCATTCAATCTCAGGGTGAAATCTCGAGAGGTCGTGCCCGAGCACCTTTACCCGAGATTAGCCCATCATAGTTAAAGCGCCTATTTATTAATCAAAACTTATAATGGTGGCATGAAATGCAAACAATTACAATTACCGAAAATTAATATGGCATGCATGTGTTTAACTGCTAATTATCAAACTTACTTAAATTAAGTACAAGCCCAAATATAATTGAATTAACAAATAAGCTAAAAGAAATTAAAAAAGCTAAAGGGCGAATTGGGCAAACTGGGGACCTTTCTACACATCAAGAAAACAATTAGCAAAGTTCAGGAGGCATACAAACTGAGAGAATCAAAACAAATCAAGATACAAATCCAAAATCAAAGACCAAAGCAAGAGAAAATTGAACTTAAACAAATGAGAATATGGGTCATGGGATATGCTTACACTACAAATGAATCTAGTTTAGGAAATCAAATTTTCAAATTTAGAACCTTAATTCCCAGATCGAAGGTCAATTAAAGAGATTCACCAATTTCTTTCAAGTTATTTTCAAATTTGGAGAATTGGGTTTTTAACTCCAACCTTTGTTTTTCCAAAGATTAAGGATGACCCAAAGTGTCTTAACATGTCATCCTTAAGTCATCTTTAATTTAAGGAAAAATCATAGTTTTAAGTCAAAACATCAATTTTTCAAATCCAAATTAACTCAATTCGAAATTATGAAATCAATTTAAATTACTTCCAACTTGAACATCAAGATCTCAAAATCAATTTGCCATGAATAAACACAATTTTCACTAAAAATTCAATCTTTAGCCTAAATCCCAATTTCCATATTTAATTTGTAAAATTCAAGAACCAAAAAGTACAAATTAAACACCAATGATGTAGATCAAGCACCCTATTGCAAAATTTTAGCATAATTTCTATAATCAGGGCTCAAATTGAATAAAGCAGGGATCAAATTGCATTTAATCAAGAAATAAATCTTAAATCAGGGACTAGGATGCATAAATTAAAAATAAAATCCTAAATCAGGGACAAAATTGAACCAATTAATAAAAATTTCCCTCAATCAGGGACAGAATTGAACCAATTAATAAAAGAAATACTAAATCAGGGACTAAGGTGAAAACAAAAACAAGTTTTGGGTTTTATGTGAACTAAATTATGATCTAAAGGATCTAATTGCATGAAATTGAGGACATAATTGACAGGATTTGGAAACCTTACTTGAAACGGGTCGGATCCACCGGTTACTGGGTCGGGTTCAAGGGTTGGTATAAATAAGCTAAACCCTAATAGCTTTCAAACCACATCATCTTCTCCAAACTGCGCCGCTTCCTGCCTTAGGGCCGCCGGAAATCGCCTCGCGGTGGAGCCGCTGCTGACAGAGCCTTTCCCACTGCAAACTACACCCAAAATTTCCTGGTCTACTCCATTCCACCTCCTAGTAGTTATTCCCGATCCTTGTTTCAGAAAAGAAACCCTTTTCTACCCTCAAATGTGCCTAAACTGAGCTACAATCATCACCCTCCGATCTTCTTTCTTAGCCATTACAAGATACCAAAGAAAACCTGAGACATTATTACCCGAACCAAGATGGGTTGATCTTTTAAGCGGCTGCGGTGAACCATCATTCAAAGCATCAGTCATTGGAGAGCATTGGACCTTCGATTCGAATCACGTCTCTGGCTTAAGGGGAGAAGACTGAGTTTCTATGGTAAGATCCCAAAAATCCCTCTTTTTTTTGGTATTTTATTTATTTTTTGTTGCTTCGGTTTGGATACTTAACTGGGTTTTCTTTGTAAGGCTTATCGAGCTAGCTAGGTTCTTTTCTCTCTTTTCTTTTTTTTTTCCATATGAGAGTGGGATGAGTAGAGAGGGAGACCGAGTGTGTATCAATATGTGAACTAGGGTATGTGTATGTTCCAGGCGGGTGATGAAGGACTGTGAGAGCAAGGAGTGTGAGAGATTATTTTGTATTTTCTGTTTGTGTATGACAGTGTATGTTCTGTGCGTGGAAAGAAAAAAAATGAGATAAATCCTAGAGGGAGAAGGGTTGACGGAGAGTGTGTGTGTTGTTGGGAGAGGAAAAAAAAGATGGGAAGAAATTCTTTTTTGAGAGAGGGTGTGAGACCGAGAGAGTGGGCCTCTACTTGAAAGAATAGCTTGCTGATGTGATCTTTATGAATCAATTGCCCCTACTTGAAACTGTTTTGTTGTTCTTAATATGCATTTGTTCAATGTGTCTGTCATTCTACTCGTATTGGCCTCTGTTGGTACTTTGTTCTAGCTTCAATTTGCTTTGCTTATTTTTGTGCACTGTCTGCCTAAGGCACGTTTCTGGTCTATCTTCTTCTTTTTTTTGTGAAGACCTCAAGTAGAATTGCTACTGTGATGACCTTATTAGCTTGCTGCAAAGGTGCAAATGTTTCTGAGTTTGATGCATTCTTTGGGTTCAACATGATCTTTTATTAGTTGATGCTTTAACATGGTCATGAAAATGCCTGAGATGTTGTGCTTGCTGAATTGCCATGTTTATTTGTCGTGTACCTGTTCAATGAGTCTAAAATTTATACCTGACTTGATCCTACTTTGTGATGTTATCACATATTGATGCGCTAAGGGCTTATCAATGACATCAAGAGGGCTATGGAGATCATGGAGAGGATGAGCATGGAGTACAAGGAAGCATGGAGAAGCTTGAAGATGCTAGAGTTGCACACAAAGATGATTCAAGCTCATTGGAGTTGCCATATATGTCATTTGATTCATTGAAGATGCCAATAGGTCCAATGACAAGAGCAAGAGCAAAGAAATTCAAGGATGCATTAATGGGCCTTGTTCGAACTCATCTTGAAGATTTGAAGACCATTGAAGTTCAATTGAAGACATTTGAAGATGATTTGAACAAAGAAAAACTCATTAATTTGCTTGTCATTGAAGCCTAAAAACAGGACAAGTCCTGCCCAGGACTTGACAACTCCTGCCCAGGACCTGGTCTGTTGAAAGACGGAAGAAAAATCAGAACAACTCCTACCCAGGACTTGACAACTCCTGCCCAGGACTTGGTCTGTTGAAAAATGAAAGAAAATTCAGAACAAGTCCTGTCCAGGACTTGGACAACTCTTGCCCAGGACTTGTTGCGGAAAAAACCTTATTTTTAAGTTTATTTTGTTATTTCAATTTCCTAGTAGAATAAGGAGTAGGATCTTTCCTTGCTCCTTCATTTACCCATATAGCTTTAGGATTTAGGGTATTGTGTCCCCCCTACTACTATAAAAGGGGTCCAATATCTCTTGTAAACACAAGTTGAGTTGATTAATAAATTGAGGTTTTCACCCAAATTGATTATCTTAGCTTCTTTGTTCTAGTTTGAGCAAAACTTAGAGTTCTTCAATCTTGTAGAGTCCTAGCAAATAATTAAGTTGTGATAACTTGATTGTTTGTGAATCTTGTGTTCTTGAGTTGACAATTGCAGGTCTAATTGAAGACTTAAGGCCGACGAAAGAGGAGGAATCACCTTGTGAAGGTCATCGATCTACTCATCTACGAGTTGAAGGAGTTCAAGTCGAGTTTGATAGATTTTCAAGGCTAGATTTGAATCTAAAACAACTAGATTCGTATCAATTGGTAATCAGAGCATAGGTTGTCATCTTCAATTGGTAAATCTATCCTTCTATTCATCTATCATCAAGTTTTTCATCCATCTCATTCATCAAAGTTCATATCGCAACATTCAATTTTCATGATCCAAAAATTCCGAAAATTCAAAAATTTATTGTGGATTCATCTTAACTCCAATCGACTTGAAATTTCCGATTTGGAGTCCTCATACCTTGTAGTTTAATCGAAAAATAATTCAAAAATTAAATAAAATTCGATCAGAATCTTGTGAAATTTATTCTGGCTTCGTTTGAACTCAGAAAGCTTTGAAATTTGAGATCTAGACTTCTTTTAGTGTGATCTTTCTGGGAAAATACTGAAAAAAATCAAAAAAAAATCTGTGGTGTCTACCGCAATTTTGATCTAGGGTTCTTATCCGGGTATGTTGGGGATTAGGGTTTTCTTTTTGCAATTGATTGTTTTGGTTGCAATTAACTCTAATTGATTGTTTCTTTGAGATTCTTGGGTTGCTTTTGCTGTGAATTGAAGTTTGTTTTACAGAATTTTGGAATTGAAGCCATATTGGATACAAGTGGTTTAAAATTGGATCTAAGTGGTACTAGGGTTTTCTTTTGATTAAATTGATTGATTTGTGTTGATTGTGTTTTGTGCAGCAAGTTTGGGAGACAAAAGGCTGTTTGGATTGTATAAAGAACACTTTTCTTTTGATTCACTCAAGTTATTGCTCTTAATTGTTTGTTCCTCAAGTAGGTCACGAGAAGAAAGAAGGCTCTTACAATTTGCTCTTATTAGGCCTATTGAAGCTAGAAAAAGGCATAATCTTGTGAGATCATTAAGAGAGTAGTGGATCGCCAATCCATAGGTTGAGTTCAAACACAAGAGCACAACAAAGGTAAAGCACACACACACTAGTGAGGATTTTTATTACTAACTTTTCTTTGTGTGTAGATACAATGGGAGATCAAAATCAAGTCAATGATGTGGCTACCTCGTTGCAAGCTATCTTGCAACAATTAGGCACTATCACAACAAGATTAGATGCCTTGGAGGTTCGAAACCAACAAGAGCCACCACCTCAACAAAGGGAGAACCATGTCGCACCAAACAATGAACAAAGGGATCAACAACAACAACTTCAAAGGCAAATTGCTAGGAGACTTGATCCAATGGAAAGATTAAGGCAACAAGAACTTGGAGGTCAAGCCTACAATGACAACTTGCGGCCTAGGAGAGGTGAACCAAGGGAGGAGATTAAGGACAACATCAAATACAAAATCCCAAAGTTCAATGGGAGAGGGACACCTTCAGATTACTTGGATTGGGAGTCAAAGCTAGACATGTATTTTGATTATCACCCCTATGTCGAATCTAAGAAGGTACAAATTGCTATCCTTGAATTTGTTGAGAATGCTTTGAATTGGTATAATCAATTGGCGCAGTCAAGGAGAAGAAATTTGGAGAGACCTATAGATACTTGGGCGGAATTGAAGAGTGTCATGAGAAAGAGATTTGTGCCAAGCTATTACATAACTTCCTTTACCAAAGTTTGCAAACCTTGAGGCAAGGGTCTAAGAGTCTTGATGAGTACTACTCAGAGATGATGTTGTTGATGTCCAGAGCCGAAATTGAGGAACCAACACAAGCCACCATGGCTAGGTTTCTTGCGGGGTTAAATAGAGAGATTCATGATATTGTGGAGATGCAACAATATTTTGATGTTGAGGACTTGTTACAACAAGCTTTGAAGGCCGAGGGACAAGTTAAGAGGAGTGGCGCAAAGAAGGGATTTTCATCATCAAACTCATGGAAAACTCCAATCAAGAAGGATGAGAAATCTTCCAAAGAGAAGGAGGTTGCGCAACAAAAGGGAGTAATTCCTAAATCAGATTCTAAACCTTCATCTAGTTCTTCCTCTAAATCTCATGTTAAGTGTTTTAAGTGTCAAGGATATGGTCATTATGCCAAAGATTGTGTCAATAAGAAGGTGATGTATCTTAATGATCATGGTGAGATAGTGAGTGAAGATGAGGAATTCAATTTGGGTTCAAGTGGTGATGGGGATGATGAGGAGGAGTCTGCGCAAGAAGAGAGTGATGATGAAACTAAGGGATATGCACTTAAGAATTTGGTTGCTAGAAAGACTTTGAGTGCTTTTGTGAAAGAAGATGTGCACAATCAAAGAGAAAACTTGTTTCATACTAGGATGTATGCGAATGGGAAGCCTAGTAGTGTGATCATTGATGGTGGAAGTTGTACAAACATAGCTAGTGTATACTTGGTGAATGAGTTGCAACTACCCACTACCAAACATCCAAAACCCTATAGTTTAGGTTGGTTCAATGATAGAGAGGAGATTAGGGTTAACAAACAAGCTTTAGTTTCTCTTTCTTTGGGCAGGTACAAAGAGGATGTCTTGTGTGATGTACTACCAATGCGAGCTTGTCATGTTTTGCTTGGGAGACCTTGGCAATTTGACAACAAGGTGAAGCATGATGGTGAGACAAACAAGTACTCTTTTATGCATGGTAAGCGGCCTTTTACTCTAATTCCTTTATCACTTCAAGAAGCTTTAAAAGATCAAATTAAAGCGAGAGATGATTTTGCTAAATTGGATTATGAATTTAGGGCTAAAGAAAAGAGTAAGACCGAACCTAAAATTGTTGATTGTTTTGATGATAAAACAACCTTATTTTCAAAGAGTAATTCTGAACCTAATTTGAGTGTTGTTTGCAATGACACGAAATATGTTTTAGATGTTGTTAGTGATGATACTAAACCTAATTTAAGTGTTGTTTATGATGACTCTAAATCTGTTTTAGGTGTTGTTTGTGATGAAACAAATTCTGTTTTGGATGCTAATTGTGATGAAAACAAATCTGTTTTGGTTGATCATAGCATTGAAAATAGGACTGTTTGGGGTGAAAGAAAAGAGACTTCTAAGAAAGTTGTTAAAGAGTGTATGTTAGCTAAAAGTGAGATTAAGAGTGCTTTGCATGAGAATTCTGTTTTGATCTTACCTTTGTTTCGAAATACACTAATGGGTACTAACAACTTGGCTGGAGATATTCCAAGCAATATTGTGTCTGTTTTGAGTGATTTTGTAGGAATTGGACTTGTTTTGATACAAAGAGGAAAGTTTGTAGCTTACTTTTGTGAGGAAATTCGTAGTGGATTGTCATCCATTAGAGAAATTGAACTCAATCCATATGGTGTGCGACACAAGTTCATTGAATCCTTTCCATATGAGGTGCGCTACAAGAAAGGTAAGGAGAATGTTGTAGCTGATGCTTTATCAAGAAGGTATGTTTTACTTTCCATGCTTGATTCTAAGTTTCTTGGATATGAGTTTATTATTGACTTATATGCTAGTGATGCTTACTTTAGTGATGTGTTTAAAGCATGTGAGAATTCTGGATTTGGGAAGTATTATAAGCATGATGGATTTTTGTTTAAAGAATCTAGATTGTGTATACGTACTTGTTCTTTGCGTTTTGTGCTTGTGAGGGAATCGCATGAGGGTGGTTTAATGGGTCATTTTGGTGTTGATAGAACATATGAAATCTTGCATGAACACTTCTTTTGGCCTAATATGCGATATGATGTAGGGAAGCATGTTTCTAGTTGCATTACTTGTTTGCAAGCTAAATCTACATCCAAACCTCATGGTTTGTATACTCCTTTGCCTATTCCTCATGAACCATGGACTCATATTATAGCATGGATTTTGTGTTAGGAGTACCTCGTTCTTGGAGAGGTAAAGATTCTATCTTTGTGGTTGTTGATAGGTTTTCTAAGATGGCACACTTTATTGCATGCACTCAAACTGATGATGCCATTAATGTAGCTAATTTGTTCTTTAAGGAGATTGTTAGACTACATGGAATGCCTAGGTCGATTGTGAGTGATAGAGATGCTAAGTTTTTAAGTCACTTTTGGAGAACTTTGTGGGCTAAGTTAGGTACTAAGTTGTTATTTTCAACTACTTGTCATCCTCAAACTGATGGTCAAACTGAAGTAGTTAATAGGACTTTGTCAACCTTACTTAGAGCATTGATTAAAAAGAACTTAAGAACTTGGGAGGATTGTTTGCCTCATGTTGAATTTGCATACAATAGAAGCATACATAGTACAACTGGATTTTCACATTTTGAATGTGTGTATGGCTTTAATCCTTTAACCCCATTGGATTTGTTGAGTTTACCTTTGAGTGTGCAAGTTGACATGGATGGGCAAAGCAAGGCCGAATATGTTAGGGATCTTCATGCAAAGGTTAGAGCTCAAATTGAGAAGAAAACACAACACTACATGAAGAATACTAACAAGGGGCGCAAAGAGATCATCTTTGAACCTGGAGAATGGGTTTGGTTGCATCTAAGGAAGGAAAGGTTCCCTGAAAAGAGGAAGTCTAAGCTCTTACCTCGTGGAGATGGTCTATTCCAAGTCTTGGAGAGGATAAACAACAATGCATACAAGCTAGATCTTCCTAGTGAATATGGCAATGTAAGTGCTACTTTTAATGTTTCAGACTTATCCTTGTTTGATAATGATGCAGATTTGAGGACAAATCCTTTTCAAGGGAGAGGGGATGATGCGCTAAGGGCTTATCAAGGACATCAAGAGGGCTATGGAGATCATGGAGAGGATGAGCATGGAGTGCAAGGAAGCATGGAGAAGCTTGAAGATGCTAGAGTTGCACACAAAGATGATTCAAGCTCATTGGAGTTGCCAAAGATGCCATTTGATCCATTGAAGATGCCAATAGGTCCAATGACAAGAGCAAGAGCAAAGAAATTACAAGGGTGCATTAATGGGCCTTGTTCGAACTCATCTTGAAGACTTGAAGACCCTTGAAGTTCAATTGAAGACATTTGAAGATGATTTGAACAAAGAAAAA